>JAITYX010000062.1:0-57500 GCA_021018815.1 Talinum fruticosum
AACAACCGACCTTAAATCACATTATCTATCTTATTAATTACAAGATTAATATAATTGAGCGCGTGCACTTCAATTCGATATTTCATATTTAAATTATTTTTATGTATACGTGTTATGCAGCTCAGGCGACGAAGTGGCCTTGATAAAATCTCATAATGATGATTATAAAATTTCGCATATGTAAATTTCAAAAATTTACATGAGTTGGCATATAATTACAAGGTCGCTAATATTATATTTCAAGCGGGCAATTATATTTACAAGTTATAAACATCAGCAGTAAGATAAAATAAAATTAAAGAGTAACAAAAAATAACAAATAAATAAATAAATACATAAAAATAAACATAAAAATAATAAAAAAAATAATAATAATAATAATAATGGTGAATTAAGCAGATTTTTTTAGAAAAATCCAGAATTGGATTAATCTGGAAATGTTTACAAAAAAAAATAATAAATAATAATAAATAAATAAAATAGAATCGAGGAATAGAAATGCCGGGCAAGCTTCGGTCTCCTAATTCTCTCAATTCGCTTCCCATGCTCCCTCTGCTTCCTCCTCGCCCTCCTCCACCTCTTCCTCCGCGTCTGTGCTGCTACTCCGGCCACCAGCACGACCGACGCCGGCCGGACGACCGGCGCCGGCCATCTGTTTCCCTCCCTCTCTCTCCGTCGCGCCTCGTGCGGGTTCTCGCTCTCGCGGTGCCACTGCTCCCTGTTCCCGGTTTCCCTTCGCGATCCACTGCCGCGGTCTTCTCTCGGTCACCAAACGCCACCAACGCCGGCCGGAGCCGGCGTCGGCGTCGCTAGGAGGACGCCCGGCGCCCCTCGGTCTCGCTCCCTCCCTCGCTCGTGCTCTCGCCATCCCTCTCTTCCTCCCGCGGCGCTGTTCGATTCCTCCGCCGCGGTTCGCTTGGCAGCCAACCCCAGCCGCAGCGGCCGCCGGAGTTTGTCGCCGCCTCGCCAAGTGGTTGCCGGTGCAGCCGGCGTCCACCGCCACCCCCGCTTGTCCTCCTCGACTTCTCCTCTCCGAATTTGAAGGTAAACGTTAAACCCTAAGCTATCAAATTCCTTATTTATTTAAGCAATTGTAGTGGTAAATTGAAGTATATAATCTAGAAATATATTTGTAAAGTGAATTTGAGGATTGATTTGGGAAAATTCGGATTGGTATGGATGAGTGAGGTATGGCAGTTGATGGACTAATTGTGTATCAATGTAATTTCTTTTAGGAAATTATAATGTAGAGAACGAAATTAGGGATGTTTGGTTATGTAATTGAGTAATTGGATGGATTCTGAGATTTTGGGGAATGACTATATTGAGCAAACGTAGGGCGAGTATATGCATAAGTTGAACTAGCTAATGTGTACTTGCAGAGGTTTGAGAAGATAGTTCAAATATTAAGCATGCCTAATTGTGATTTCGAATGTGAATTTTGTGGTGAAAGTAATGCTCATGACCTTAAGTTGGTATATGTATGAATTTTGAGCAATTTGGTTAATCGTGAAGCCTCCCTATGGAAAGGCATTGGTAGATTGAGTAATTGCTATGGGCGTGAATTCGATGAAGTGAGAAATAAAGAAATTACGTTAGGAATAAGGATCGAAAGATAAGTTGGGCTTGGCAAATTAATCGAATTAGTTGCATCTAATAATAACAATAACAATGACAATAATAATAACAACAATATTAACTACGAAATGTTTAGGTATTTGTATATATGCACATATATATATATATACATGTATATATGTATTTTCATTTTCTTGATTTGAATCCGTAACGCATTACCTCGTGTGAATATCATTGCTTGATCTAATCGACTACTTTAACGAGTATATGCTCAATTAAGATCTAAACGGAATTAGCGCAAGGGAGTTGAGTAACAAGAATTTTAGTTTAATCGATTACTTAATAAATAAAGAAAGTGAATCAAATCGCCAACGATTATACGAATTCAAGTATTAAAACTCAAGAAAAGCATTATTAACAAGGGAAATCTATTTGAAACAGAACTGAGGCCACTTCGGTTGCTTGGATAGCTGGTAAATTAAAACTTTATGAAAAGGGGAGAAACAAGCATTCTCGGTTCGAGTACGTTCATTGCTCGTACCTTTCAAAAACTCACATGTTTCATCAAATCTCAACATTTCTCATATATATAACTAATAATGAATCATTTGCAAATCAAGTTTTGCCACCTAATCAAGTGGTCCCCGCCCAATTATCAATTATCGGGGCTTATGCCCATCAATTATCAATAATCGGGGCTTATGCCCAACCCGCGCGGCTTCAACTCGGGTTCTCGGTCGGCCGGGAGGTGTGCACCTTACTAAGATCGTATCAATTATCAAGGGGTTCCACTTTCGGATAATAACCGGCAAGCAAGTTTTACTTATATTCTCTCCCCCGATTTCAAACTAAAATGAATTGAAATGCGCGCGCTCAATCAATGTGTTTCAAAATTATTTAATCGTGCAGGAATGTTCGTACTGAGTTTCGACTCATTTTTCGAATTATTTTAATGTTTTTGTTTTAGGAAGAGCATACGTGAACAGTCCATTGCCTAAGAAGCCTGATGGGAGCAAGACATGGCTGGGTATGTCGTTATCATTGTGCTATGATGGGATTAGATGCTCACGAGTGATTCTCAACCTCGTTAAATTCCGGGTTTGACTTTGGAATGTAATTAAATATTGCGTATTTTCTACCGTAGACTCGTTGTATTGGCTTGTCTAATGTATAAAGGTTTAGCAGGACTCTACTGTGGGATTGGTTTATTTATATTGCCGGGCTTGGCCCCGTGCAACATAACATTTAGTGCTTTCAAAGACTTACGCATAACCGATAAACACAGGGTGCTATGGTATTTTATTTTAGCCTTGTCCTATTATTAGGGCGGCGGTGACGCCTTCGATCGCTAACTTCCGCTGGGACCTTACCTAATATTCTCGAATTAGGGAATTATTAAGTAATGGTAACTCGGGGCGTTACGGTTGTGGTATCGAGCCGGGTTTAGAGATCACTTGTGAGCAATAGGGCTATAAGATGTCATGATTTGACCTTTAGGAAAATTATGTGGCTATTATTTCCGCAAGTTGTCATTTTGGGATTTGTGGATGTAGTGTGGTTAATATTGAATTGATATATACACTTTTGGGTTTTGCTAGTATAAACAATGTACATAATGACTTAAGTTGTTGACATGCATTCATATGCTTTTAAGTTTTGTAGTTGTATTTAAGTTCATAAAGTTTGTTTCGGATGTATTATGAGCCATTTGGGGTGATTTTAAGCCTTAATGTATATTGGTTGCACTCCGGCGTGTGGCCGTTGAGTTGTGTACTCCGAGCGTGTGGCTCGTTGAGTGATATTGTGGTTTTTTGCAGGGTTTTAAAGCTTTAAATTTATGGGATAGACCATATTACAAACGGAACTCGCCGAAATTTTTAGGAAATACCAAACTCTTTTAGAAAATTTTCCTTAATACCTTTAAGTTGGAATTAGAAAGCAAAACTGACATCTGAATAAGCCTTGGGAGCCCCTTTGATCGAGGGTTTCGCATGTAACCGTAGAGTTGGGCCATGATTGAGGAATTGCCGAATAGGCGTTAGAACTTCCTCCATTTCGTAACAAATCCTTAGTGAAACCCAATTCATACTCTTAGAGATTTTCGCTAATGCCATGGACCCAAACTATTGGGGGAATTGGGTAGTAGAGTTAATGAAAATGATTCCTCCTACACCTAATAAATCCACTTTTAAACCTAACAAGTTAGCGAGATAGAGTGACTTGTCGTAATTCTAAGACTTACAATGGAAAGATGATACGAGTGGAACGAGAAGGATGTATTGGGAGAAAGAAAAAGATACTTGTGGTTGTTGAGGTACCTAAAGGAAAAAATAAATACATAAAATAAACATAGGGATGTATTATATAATTGGTGAAGCGGACATATGGTGAAGCACGATGAAAACCAATCTTGAGGTTATGAGTTCACTTGGGGGAAATTTTTAGAAGAGCTTACAAGTAAATTTTACTCAACTACAGTTCAGTGGACAAAAGAAGAAGAGTTTTTAGAGTTAAAAATGGACAACAACATGACGTTAATGCGGTATGCTAGTAAATTTATGGAGATATCTAGGTTTGCCCCAAGTTTTGGCGCTATTGATGGGATAAAGATGATAAGATTTGAGGAAGCTTTACCTATTATATTCGGTATCAACTTGTTGGCCAACTTATCAAATATTATTAAGAGTTGAGCGAGTAAAGAGCGAACTAAGGGCCTTAAATCCCAGAGACTCGAAGGAAGTGAAACAATATAAGTAAGGGTGTAGTTCGGAAGAAACATGGTACTAGTTCCGACAAGGGTCACTCATTGATTACTTCGAACCCCGGTGGGAAATGTTGCCAAACAAATCACACCTGCATTAGGTTGTCGAATGGGTAGTAATAAATATGTGTGTTATGGTAATCTTGAACATTTAGTAAACATTTTCCCAAGAGGACAGAAAGTCGTAGAGAAGGGAGATGCCAAGCCCTAATGACACCATGTGAAGGACCGCATCATCTTCCAAACTTGTGACTCGTAGGACAAGTGTAAGTGATGAATAAGAAATAAGCTACAACTTTAGGAATGACGATTGTCGGTAGTACTAAACTCAAAGTCTTTTTATGTTGTATTTGATTCTAAGTGCCACCCTTTCATTTATATTTACCCTTAGTTGCCTCTCACTTAAATTCAGATGATCATAAGGCCGAATAGAGTACCAAATCGAGTTGCCAAATGACAAAGGGGCAAAAGGCTCAAATCTTTATCGGCATATGTCAAGGTCACATGTGGGGAGTTATTTTTCGTAGATGTAATCCAATTTAATATGCGAGAATTGAGATAATGTTAGAAATAGATGGGTTGGCGACACATGAAGTGAACAAAGTTTGTAAAGGTTGTAAGATTATTTTAAGGGGTCGAAAAGAGAAAGAAGTGTGTTCGGGAGAAAAAGGATACAAAGGAGTATTTCATAACTCCAATCAGGAAGGCTAGTTAATTATTAAGACATACATAAGGAATTGATGTTATGTTATTAAGGATAGAAAAGGGGGACAAATATAAATATTACACCTGTAGTACGTGGTTTTTCGGATGTATTTCTTAAAAATTTACATGGTATATCTCCTCAAAGAGAGATGGAGTTTGAGATTGAACTAATTCCTAAAGCATAATTCATTTTCAAAGCGCCATGTAGAATGACCCCAATGGAACCTAAGGTGTTGAGAGTAAAAAGGATTTATTAGGCTAAGTGTGTCAACTTGGAGAACTTCGATCTTATTTGTGAAGGAAAAAGATGATACTTGGAGACTCTATGTAGAGTATACGGAGCTAAACAAAATAATCCCCTCCTCGGAATAAGCATCTTTTACCCCGAATTAATGATTTGTTTGATCAACTTTAGGGGTGATGTGTTTCCTCAATTTTGAATTAAACAGAAGGTACTTGTCAAAGCTGCGTTTAGAGCCGGATATAGGTATCATGAATTTAAGGTGATTCCCTGTGGACTTACCTATACACATGCTACATCCATGAATTTCACCAATGGAACTTGTAGGCGTTATCTAGATAATGTGAGGTAGTAGTATTCACGATATTCTTATATACTTTAATGATAAGGGAAAATTATGTCGAGCATATGAGAATAGCGCTACAAACTTTGAGAAAACATCAAATGTGTGTCAAATCGCAAAAAAAAAAAAGTGAGTTTGGCTAGAGGAAGAGGCATTTTAGGCATGTTGTTTCCAAAGAAGAGATTAAGGTCGATCCTTATAAGGTAAACATAGTAACGGAATGATCCGGACCAACTAATGTCACGTAAAGGAGGAGTGCTCTTGGGTTAGCAGGTTACCACAAGAGGTTTGTCGAGAATAAGTATCCGCTACCTCGAGTTAATGATTTGTTGATCAAATACAAGGGTTAGCATATTTTACCAACTTGGAATTAAACAGGAAGGTATTCCCGAATTGCTCTCGAGGATTAAGTATGGACTCTACGAATTTACGGTAATGTCCAGAGGATTTACCAACGTATTGATTGCATTTATGGATCTCATGAATAGATTTTTGAGGACTTATCTAGATAAATTTGTGGTGGTGGTTCTCGATGATATTCTTATATACTCTAAGGATAAGAAAGAATATGACAAGCAATTGTGAATAGTGCTACAAACCTTGAGAGAACATCGATTATATGTTAAATGGCAAAAATGTGAGTGTTGGTTAGAAGAAGTGACATTTATCGGGCATAATGTTTCTGAGGAAGAGATTAGGGTCAACTCTCATAAAATAAAGGCGATGACTCGAATACCTCATATCAACCCATGGTACGAAGTGAAGAGTCTCCTTGAGTTAACAGGGTATTACAAAAGGGTTTCTATATGATTTTTTTCAAAAAAAATATAACGTCACCTCCAATAACTTTGCTAAACAAAACAACCTAATTTAAATAGCTGGATAAATGCGAAGAGACACTCTAGAAATTGAAGAAAATGTTACCCACAACCCAAATTCTTACCTTACTCATGGAAGGTAAAAAGTATACCATCTATAGTGAGGCATTAAAAACGGGTTAGGATGTGCATTAATACAGGATGACAAGGTCATAGCTTGTGCATCTCAGCAACTCAAATCATGCGAAAAGACTTATCCTACTCCTGAATTGGAGAAGGCTCCTGTTGTTTTGCTTTAAATGTTTGGAGACGTTACTTGTATAAGGTAACAAGTAAGATTTATATTAACCATCGAGTTTGAGTACATTTGTACCCAAAAGAAGATCAATCCGAGGCAATGCTTGTTAGTAGAATTACTTAAGGATTATGACTTACAAATATAATATCACTTAGTAAAAGCAAATATAGTGGCAAATGCATGGAGTACGGAGACAAAACACAGTTTGAAGGTAATAATGACAACTTAGCTCGTGGTTATATGAGATCTCCACAATATAAGTATTGAGTCGGTCTCGCATGGACAAATGAATGGGTTCCTAGCAGCGATAGAGGTATGACCTATTATAACGAAGGAAATTCAGTTTGGCCAAAAAGATGATGTCGGGATGGAAGGGAATAAGAAAAATATTAAAAGGAAAATCTCCTGGTTTCAAGGAATATACGATGAGGGGACCTTAAGCCTTCGGAATCAGTTTTGTGTATTGAAGAAAGAGGAATAGAAAAGGAAAATTCTTGAGGAATCACATAATACACGATACTTGATACGGATAGGAGGAACAAAATGTATATAGACTTGAAGCAATATTTTGGTGGAATAATATAAAAAGGGATATTGCAGAATACGTGAATAAGTGGTTAACCTGGCAATTGGTAAAGGTCGAAGATCAAAGTCTTGCAGGAGTCAAGACCTTTGGAGATTCTTACCCGAAAATGAGATTCAATTTCAACGAGCTCTGTCATAGAATTACCTATTATTTTTGAAAAAAATGTTATTTGGGTGATTGTTGACCAACTTATTAATCTGCATATTTTGTATCAACACATGACACTTGCGAGTGTGGAGATACCGGTATAATTATACGTTAAGGAAGTTATTATGTTACATGGAATACCAAAGGACATTATATCAATAGTGACAATAGGTTTCACGTGAATTTTGAGAAGCTTTATAGCGAGCTTTTGGGGCTAAAATGAGTTTCAGTAGGTTGTATCATCCAGAGCTAAACGGGCAAAATGAAAAAGAAAATCAAATATTAGGAAATATACTCGGAATATATATACTCGACTTCCAGTGGAACAAGAGAATAATTTACCTTAGATGGAATTCTTACGTAATAAACATTATCGGGTCACCATTAAAATGGCTCTATGTAAAGTGTTATATGAAAGGAAATGTAGGATCATGTTGTGTTGTTTTAAAATGGATGAAGCATTGATTACGAGAACAAAAATGTTAGGAGGATTCAGGAATATATCAAAGCAATTCAGAGTCGACAAAAGAGCCATATAGATAAAAGTGTTTTTGAATTGTCCCAGCGAAAGGGGTCCAAGGTTCAATATAAAGGAAAAAAATCAAAACCAAGATATATCGAGCTGTATGAGATCATACAGGAGTTAAAACCAGATGACTTATAAGTTAGCTTGTCATATGAACTCAAGTAGACAAACAAAGCTTTTCATATTTTGTAGTTCAGGGAATGTGCACACGATCCAAACAATAGTATTATGACAAAACCCTAAAAATCACTAATAATTGGGTATATAAGGAGCGTCCATTGCAAATATTAGATTTTAAGGCCAACAAACTCCGGAATAAGAGCACTTCTTGAGTTAAAGGTTTGTGAACTAAACCATACATCCTCGAAGCCACATGAGAAACCGAGGAAGATATAAGGAATAAGTATCCTTACTTACCTTAAGCTAAGTCTCGCAAACCTTATTGTCAAATGTGCAAGTTTCGAGGACGAAACTTATTTTAAGGGGGAAGACTGTGACAACCCGACCTTAAATCACATTATCTATCTTATTAATTACAAGATTAATATAATTGAGCGCGTGCACTTCAATTCGATATTTCATATTTAAATTATTTTTATGTATACGTATTATGCAGCTCGGGCGACGAAGTGGCCTTGATAAAATCTCATAATGATGATTATAAAATTTCGCATATGTAAATTTCAAAAATTTACATGAGTTGGCATATAATTACAAGGTCGCTAATAATATATTTCAAGTGGGCAATTATATTTACAAGTTATAAACATCAGCGAGTAAGATAAAATAAAATTAAAGAGTAACAAAAAATAACAAATAAATAAATAAATACATAAAAATAAAGCAATAATAATAATAATAATAATAATAATAATAATAATAATAATAATAATAATAATAATAATAATAATGGTGAATTAAGCAGATTTTTTTAGAAAAATCTAGAATTGGATTAATTTGGAAATGTTTACAAAGAAAAAAAAATAAAATAAAATAGAATCAGGGGTAGAAATGCCGGGCAAGCTTCGGTCTCCTAATTCTCTCAATTCGCTTCCCTGCTCCCTCTGCTTCCTCCTGCCCTCCTCCACCTCTTCCTCCGCGTCTATGCTGCTACTCCGGCCACCAGCAGGACCGACGCCGGCCGGACGACCGGCGCCGGCCATCTGTTTCCCTCCCTCTCTCTCCGTCGTGCCTCGTGCGGGTTCTCGCTCTCGCGGTGCCCTCGCTCCTCTGTTCCCGGTTTCCCTTCGCGATCCACTGCCGCGGTCTTCTCTCGGTCACCAAACGCCACCAACGCCAGCCGAAGCCGGCGTCGGCGTCGCTAGGAGGACGCCCGGCGCCCTCGGTCTCGCCCCTCCCTCGCTCGTGCTCTCGCCATCCCTCTCTTCCTCCCGCGGGCGTTGTTCGATTCCTCCGCCGCGGTTCGCTTGGCAGCTAACCCCAGCCGCAGCGGCCGCCGGAGTTTGTCGCCGCCTCGCCAAGTGGTTGCCGGTGCAGCCGGCGTCCACCGCCACCCCTGCTTATCCTCCTCGACTTCTCCTCTCCGAATTTGAAGGTAAATGTTAAACCCTAAGCTATCAAATTCCTTATTTATTTAAGCAATTGTAGTGGTAAATTGAAGTATATAATCTAGAAATATATTTGTAAAGTGAACTTGAGGATTGATTTAGGAAAATTCAGATTGGTATGGATGAGCGAGGTATGGCGGTTGATGGACTAATTGTGTATCATTGTAATTTCTTTTAGGAAATTATAATGTAGAGAACGAAATTAGGGATGTTTGGTTATGTAATTGAGTAATTGGATGGATTCCGAGATTTTGGGGAATGACTATATTAAGCAAACGTAGGGCGAGTATATGCATAAGTTGAACTAGCTAATGTGTACTTGCAGAGGTTTGAGAAGATAGTTCAAATATTAAGCATGCCTAATTGTGATTTCGAATGTGAATTTTGTGGTGAAAGTAATGCTCATGACCTTAAGTTGGTATATGTATGAATTTTGAGCAATTTGGTTAATCGTGAAGCCTCTCTATGGAAAGGCATTGGTAGATTGAGTAATTGCTATGGGCTTGAATTCGATGAAGTGAGAAATAAAGAAATTACGTTAGGAATAAGGATCGAAAGATAAGTTGGGCTTGGCAAATGAATCGAATTAGTTGCATCTAATAATAACAATAACAATGACAATAATAATAACAACAATATTAACTACGAAATGTTTAGGTATTTGTATATATGCACAAATATATATATATATATATATATATATATATATATATATATATATATATATATATATATATATATATATATATATATATACATGTATATATGTATTTTCATTTTCTTGATTTGAATCCGTAACGCATTACCTCGTGTGAATATCATTGCTTGATCTAATCGACTACTTTAACGAGTATATGCTCAATTAATATCTAAACGGAATTAGCGCAAGGGAGTTGAGTAACAAGAATTTTAGTTTAATCATGAAGGTTTGCTCGGGGAGAGTCCGAGTCACCCTAGAGGGGGTGAATAGGGTGATAAAAAATTCTTTGCGAAAGCACACTCTTTTGACAGAAAAGAGGCAAAGACAGTTTACGAGTCTAAACACGGGGTCGAGAAAGATTGGACTCGAAAGCAATGAATAAGAATAAACAAGCACGAGTAAGGTCGTGCCGAGTCTAGAATGAACTCGGAAAGAGAACACGAGAGATTTTACGTGGAAACCCTCCTGGGGCGAGAAAACCACGGCTCGTGTCAATCCGGACACGAAGTCAAATCCACTATTTTGAGTCCACAAAATACCGTGAGCGGCCGAACTCGAGTTGCTCCCTTGGACAACTCTATACAAGTTTTCCTAGACTCGAAGTTACCTTATCCGATCTAGTACTTCCTAGCTGAGATAACCCTTACGGCTAGGGACAACTAAGCTGAGTTAACCTTTACGGCTTAGTCAAGGGACCTTACAAAGAATGTAAGAAGAGTTTGTAACTTAGTACAAGACCTTACAACTCGGAGAGTACGGAATTACGAGAATGGGAGTTCTAAGTAGAAGATTGGAAATAAATACAATGACTTTTCTCAAGTGTGTGTATTAACAATAGAATCGGCAATCTTCAAGTCTTGTGAAGTGGCTTCTATTTATAGATAACCAAGCGAGAATAGCCGTTATCTCTTTCTGCTGACCGAGAGTCCTCTGTGAACGTTGATAATGGCTTTACGAGTCACTCGGAAAGTATCCGTTGAAATATGGACGTTGGACAACGGTTTAACTCTCTTGGAAGTCCCAAAACCATCGGTTGTGTCTTGAAAAATGAGGTGGAAACTACCGTTGAAGCTTAGCGTTCCGGTTTTCGGATATGGAAGCGGACGGCTTCGACACAATCTTACAGGACTAAAGCGAGAGAAGGTGAAGAGCCATATCTCGCTGGTGATTTGACGTTACGAAGCCGGCTACTTTTGTATTTTGAAAAGATATCCTCGATTGAATAACCTACAAAAGTAAAACACCTTCGGTTCTCAAAGTATAAAAAATACTTTGGTCCAAGGTTAGACACGAGATAAAATAATTATGATAATTACGCAATTGATTATCCGAGTCGGAGAGGAAATGGAATTTTCGAGTCTAATATCCATGATACTCGGAATTCCATATGACTTAGTCTTAAGCAAAGAATCAAGTTCTATAACGAATATCGAGTGGGAAAAACTTGATGTAGACTAAGCATGAGAAGAACTACGAATGCGACTATGCAAACAGATAGAATAGATAACCATAAGTCGGATTACGAGTGAGAAACAGCGGAATACTTGGTATATTCAAAAGCGATTAGTCCGAGTGAGAGTGGACTCGGAATAAAGAACCGGTTTTCGAGTCGCTAGCTGAACAGCGATAAAAGAGATAATTGAGGGCCGAAATACTTAGAGAAAATATTATTTTACTCAAGTAAGTTTCTAGGACGCGAGAGAATGCCTTGGAATCAAAACTCTATATGAATAACATCGTTATACCCGATTCCTTTTGCATGACTCGGAAAGATATTGAGCGAGTGTCCGAGTCTTCAAATCGATTACTTAATAAATAAAGAAAGTGAATCAAATCGCCAACGATTATACGAATTCAAGTATTAAAACTCAAGAAAAGCATTATTAACAAGGAAATCTATTTGAAACGTAAGCCGAGGCCACTTCGATTGCTTGGGATAGGCTGGTAAATTAAAACTTTATGAAAAGGGGAGATGCAAGCATTCTCGGTTCGAGTACGTTCATTGCTCGTACCTTTCAAAAACTCACATGTTTCATCAAATCTCAACATTTCTCATATATATAACTAATAATGAATCATTTGCAAATCAAGTTTTGCCACCTAATCAAGTGGTCCCCGCCCAATTATCAATTATCGGGGCTTATGCCCATCAATTATCAATAATCGGGGCTTATGCCCAACCGCGCGGCTTCAACTCGGGTTCTCGGTCGGCCGGGAGGTGTGCACCTTACTAAGATCGTATCAATTATCAAGGGGTTCCACTTTCGAGATAATAACCGGCAAGCAAGTTTTACTTATATTCTCTTCCCCGATTTCAAACTAAAATGAATTGAAATGCGCGCGCTCAATCAATGTGTTCCAAAATTATTTAAGCTGTGCGGGAATGTTCGTGCTGAGTTTCGACTCATTTTTCGAATTATTTTAATGTTTTTGTTTTAGGAAGAGCATACGTGAACAGTCCATTGCCTAAGAAGCCTGATGGGAGCAAGACATGGCTGGGTATGTCGTTATCATTATGCTATGATGGGATTAGATGCTCACGAGTGATTCTCAACCTCGTTAAATTCCGGGTTTGACTTTGGAATGTAATTAAATATTGCGTATTTTCTACCATAGACTGTTGTATTGGCTTGTCTAATGTATAAAGGTTTAGCAGGACTCTACTTGTGGGATTGGTTTATTTATATTGCTGGGCTTGGCCACGTGCAACATAACATTTAGTGCTTTCAAAGACTTACGCATAAGCGATAAACACAGGGTGCTATGGTATTTTATTTTAGCCTTGTCCTATTATTAGGGCGGCGGTGACGCCTTCGGTCGCTAACTTCCGCTGGGACCTTACCTAATATTCTCGAATTAGGGAATTATTAAGTAATGGTAGCTGGGGGCATTACAGATATAGATTTAATTTACTAATGTGAACATGTTAATAGTTGCATGCGTAATAAGTAATAAGGGGTATGTACCAATCGCCGCTTATGCTCCGTCATAAGGATTGAGCCACAAGTATGGAGCGATGAACCAAGTCCACCTTGATCAGCATGGCGGTTTTTCTAAGCCTCGCTCGCGAGAACTTCTTGTAGTCGGCAATTTCCTAATATTCCAACAACTCTCGCCAGTAGTTGTCACCCAACCATTTCGGCTTCTTCTTATTTTTCCTTGCCTTCAGCATGAAATCCTTCAATTGATCACTTACTTTCTTCTCAAAATTTCTTTTTATTTGGACTTCATCGGTTGGTGACCAAGTGAAAAATTTACGTATAAATGAAGAAGTAGTTTATAAGTTATGAAATTATGATATAATGCTCAAACATGCACAATAAGTCAATATATTATCCGAAATTTAGAAAACTAAAGATTTTTCATTACCTTCAACTCAGAAAACCAAAATCACGTTGTGATCGAGGAACTTTACCCCATGTAAGCCATGCTCCGTCATACTTGCTTTGAAAGATGTCGGAAATCGTGCCCACAACTTTATCAATGGGGAAGAACCTAATCAAGACACATAGAAAACAGATTAGTTCTACTATTCTACTATTACGCTTAATTTATTTTATTACTTATTATCACACTTACCCTTCACCATCCGGGTCGATCCGAATCTTTTCCCGACTGCTAGCATTGCTTAATTCAAGGCTAGCATGCTTGTTGCCTGCATTAGTTGGCCCCATCATTTGTAGGCCTTTGTGGTGGCCTTTATTCGGCACCAACGTGGATGCGTGGTATGTTGGTCGTACCATATTGGTTATATGCGTATGTATTGGGCGGGTTTGAGTACATATGAGGGTGTTGAGAATATGAAGGGTTTGGAATGAAAGACCCACCCATTGGGCTTTGCATGTGTGGGATGTTTGGAGGTTGGAAATAAGGAGGGTTGGGAATGAATGAGCCACCCATTGGAGTTTGGTTGTAAGGAGAGTGTGGAGATAGTGCTCCACCTATGGGAGACTGAAGGTTTGGAGGGTTTTGAGAGGGGGTAGAAGTGTTTACATCATTACCTTCACCATCGGTAATGACGTTTCTAGCCCGTCCTCGAGTTGCTGATCTTTTCGACCTGCCTCTACCTCTCTCCATATTTCCTAACATAAACAACATAAAAACATTATTAGTAAACATCCAACGGTTAAAGTGATTCGATATAAAACAAAATAGAAACATTAGTAAACATATAAACATGGAAGCGTTAGATATAAATATTCTTCTATTAAGAAATTACGCTTCAATTGTTTCACCTTCATTACATTAATAAGAATTCATTTGATTACAACATAAATTAATGTTATTCAATATAAAACAAACCAAAAAAAGAACATGTTCAACTAGCCATCATCCTCATCATTAGTATCATCATCGTCTTCTTCACTATCCTCTTCGGCATGATTGAATATGAGATGTTCGTCTTCCTCATCGGTGATGTTATCATCATCCCATTCACCTTCCTCATCTTCTTCACCATCCTCTTCTTCACTAACATCCTCAATCCCATATTCTTCATTTAAAATAACATCATCAACTAATTATTCTGCTGATATTGAGTTATCAACCAAAGTGTCCGACAATATTTCCATTATAGGATCGATTGTACCGATACTATCCTTTTGAAATGCAAGAGGAATAGTATATTGGTCATCAACTTTGGCCCTTGGTTTTGCCGTCACTACGACGAACCAATTTAGCTTTTCTCTAGTGACCCCTTGTGGATACGACATATAATACACCTGAGTTGCAATACTAGCAAATATGAAAGGATCGTACTTACGATAACGCCTTGTACAATGCACTTCAACATACGAACTAAATTTATGGCCTCGAGTTCCCGAGGATGACTAGGGTCAAACCAATCGCATTTAAACAACACACACCTTTTTATTGGTTGACCAATATATTCAACTTCAACTACTTCTTGCAAGATGCCGTAGTAATTATTTTCAACATGTCCTCCATCAGTTCTTTTCAAACAAACACCACAATTAAAGGTCATCCTCCCTTCATTTCGAGCCTCGGTATGAAATAACATTCCATTTACCGTGTATGCTGTCCATGTTTTTACTCTCCTTAAAGGACCTTGAGCTAATTGCATCAAGTAAACATGCTTTTCATCATGATATACTCGATAACAATGAATGCGTGTCAATAACATAGTATTGGTTTAGTTTATTAAAATTGAAAATCGAATACTAATAAATTTGAGGCATGAGCATTAAGTCTTAATATATGATACTCACAGCTCCTTTGAACCAATCTTCGAACTCACTTTCCACCATTGCATCAATTGCGGCATCACTAACATCAGCATACATAGCTCGTTTTTGTCTTCGAAGAGACTGAGTTTAAATTGTTTATTAATATGACATCATCGTTGCGAAAAAGTTCATTGAAATGAGTGTTGTATAGGACAAGATAAACTCACTCAAGGTAAGGTTTAACTCGAAGCTGTTCGAGTAAAACATGGACATGTGCAGCCGTCTTTTCCTTATCATCAAGGAAACACGGAGTGAACTTCCCAATTGGAGCACCTTCGGGTATGAATACCGAAAGAGTAGGATTGTGGTTGGAACTTCACTCCCTTCATTTCGTCGACTTCTATTGCGCAGGCAAGGCACGTTAGAGCCGAAATAGTAAGATGCAAAATGTGTTTCTTCAAATCGTGCATATTTTTCAATGATACTCCCTTCAGGTTTCAATTTGTTTCCTATGGATCTCTTCAATCAGCCAAAGAACCTCTCAAATGGATACATCCACCGGTATTGTACCGACCACCCAATTTTGCTTCCTCCGCCAAGTGAACAGGCAAGTGTTCCATCACATTGAAGAACCCGGGAGGAAATATTGTTTCCAATTTACAAAGCGTTATTGAAATATTTCGATGCATTGCTCTAACTCCGCATCCAGTAAAACAGATGAGCAAAGGTTCTTGAAGAACTCACTAATTTCAATGAGAGGCGCTAAAACCTCGTCCAGGAGTGCACTAAATGCTATTGGAAGAAGACTCTCCATGAAAACATGACAATCATGACTTTTCATGCTATGGAACTTAGTGGAGTTTGGGTCTACTAGTACGAAATGTTAGAACAGTAATCATCCGACATTTTCAACTCTCTTACCCATTCACATATTGCCCTCTTCTACTCCAACGTGTCAACTTATATTTTGCCTTCGGTTTCAGAATTTTACCATTTACTCCATGCTTTAAATTCAACTCCACACGATCGCACAACTCTTCCAAATCCATTCTTGCCTTGTTATCATCCTTTGTTTTCCCGGGAATATCCATAACGGTGTTAATTATATTCTCAAAAAGTTCTTTTCAATGTGCATCACATCTAGGTTGTAGCGAAGCAATTGATCTTTCCAATATGAAAGCTCCCAAAATATGCTTTGTTTTGTCCAATTATGATCCTTTTTAACCCCGAAATGTTAATTTCTTGCTCTTCCGTTACTTTGGGCAAGTTCTCAACCCATTGTTTTATTTCTTCCCCGTATATCGACGAGGAGGACCCGAATGTACGATTTTTCCTTTTGTAAATGATGTGCTATTCCTTCGGAACGTGTGATTTCGTGGCAAAAACCACCAATGGAAATCAAACCATGAAAATTTTCGCCCATTTCTAAGTTTTAATGCTTTTTTTTATTCATACATACCGGGCATGACATGGCACCATGAGTACTCCATCTAGACAACATACCATAGGCCGGGAATCATTAATGGTCCACATCAACGCAGCCTTCATTAGAAAGTTCTCACCTTTTGAAATATCATATGTTTCCACACCATCTTCCCATAGTGTTTTCAACTCGTCAATAAGAGGTCGTAAATACACATCAATTTTATTTTTCGGATTTGTAGACCCTGGCATGATGCATGTCAAGAACATATAAGGCGTCGTCATGCATAACTCTAGTGGTAGATTATAGGGCGTAACAACGACTGGCCAAATTGAATAAGACCTTGAAGGTTGGATGAATGGATAAAACCCATCCGCACACAAACCAAGTCTAATATCTCTAGGCTCGAGTAGAAAATTCAGGGTGAACTCTATCAAAATGTTTCCATGCTTCACCATCCGAAGGATGACATAGGACACCATCCTCTCTTACATTCTCATAATGCCATCTCATGTGCTCTGCTGTGGTTTTTGAAGCAAACAAGCGCTCAAGTCTTGGTATTAATGGCAAGTAATGCATCCTTACAAACGGAGTTCTTTGACTTTTTCCTTATTTTTCCCTTTGACGCTTCCATCTCGCATGACCACAAAACTTGCCTGAATCAAGATTAATGACCTCTTTGTAGAACAACATGCAACCTTTTCGACAACGAGTCAATTTTTTGAACATCTATCCCAAGATTTTTAATGACCTTCTTTGCATGGTGAATCTCACGAGAAACTCGGTTATCGAGCAGATAAATCTCCTTCATAAGTTGAGCAATTTCATTAAAGCAATTTTGAGGCATGTTGTAGTCGGACTTGATGCTCAACATTCTAACGGTGGCAAACAACTCGGTGTGAGTTTCAATTCCTACCCACAAAGGACGTTGGGCAGCCTCAACCATATTAAAGAAAGTTTGGGCATTTGTATTTGGAGGCTCACTTGTAGAGCCTTGATTTGAGATCATGGCATATGTGACCATGTCATTCATACGGTCGATATTTGATGCTACATCGCCGTAGTTCATATGATTGGAGCCACTTTCATCGTTGAATATGTTAGAAGTCATACCACCATGCTCATGTAAATGAGGATCTATTTCTCCATGACTAGTCCAATACCAATAGTTTGAAAGAAAACCATATTGATAAAGTGTAACTTAACTTACTTCCGATTTTTGCATTTGCGACATGGACACCTATATTGTTGATTATGTACAAATTCTAATTGACTTCTAGCATGTGCATAAAACTCCTCAACCCCATCTAAAAACTCTTGTCTATACCCAACTCTACTAGGTAATAACCTACGATACATCCATCTACGATTCGTAGGCCCGTCCATATATATTCTGATTGACATTTAACAATTTATTAAATTATTAGTTATAGTAATCAATACATGAAGATGTTATGATTACATTTCTTCTATAATGAACATAATGTATATAACCATTATGCATATATACTTTTCCTATACATAAATTTCTTTAATTTCTATATTTTACTAGTAAATATTTATGTCATAATTAAACTAATCATACCTAATTAGCATAAATATACTCACACAAATATAATTGATTACATTATTTCTACCTAATTAGTATAAAATAACGCACACACAATGACAATGTATACAATTATTTCAAAATTTACAACAAACATTTCATTCCTAATTTCACACAACTAACCACTATTTATTAACAATTTGTCAAATGTTAAATAAATTTATAAATAAACCGCAAACAATTGCACATATATAAATCAAAATAACATTTACATCAACATCAACAATAATTTCCAACAAATCTAACCCCATATACTTTAAACAACACAAATTTTATCCATAAATAACATTTACTTCAACTTCAATATTAATTTCCAACAAATCTAACCTCACATACTTTAACCAACACATCATCTATACATAAATAACATTTACTTCACTTTTAAAAATAATTTCCAACGAATCTAACCTCACATACTTTAAACAACACAACATTTATACATAAATAACAAAATTGCACATTTTTCTTTTCAAATTCATTCACAAACAAAATTAATTTGCAATAAATTATATAAATTCATCAATTTGAAGTAAAATTATTAAAAACCCTAAATCAAATAAAAATCAACAAAACAATACCTTGCAGTAGACGGCGGCACGGGCGGCGGCGTCAAGACTGGTCGACCTGCTGCAGAAAGGCGGTGGCGACGGCGGCGTCCTCCAAGCGGCAGCAGTGGCAACACAAGGGGCGGGAGCAACCAAGGAGAACTCACTTGTCTTTGGGCTTCGGGTTCCTCACGCGGCGGACGAAAGGCGACGGATGGAAGGAGGGGCGGCTGTAGACGGCGGCGACGGGCGAATGTCGAGGGGCTGGGCACTCTCGCTCGCAATCGCTCGGACTTCTCTCTCTCTCTTCACTTTCGTTAATTCCATGTGGCCGAAAGCCAGATCTGGATTTATTCGGATTTAGCGACGGTACGAGTACGTCGTCTGTTCAGTCGCTAATAAAAAAATTTTAATTAGCGATGGAACAGCGACGGAATTTTCCGTCGCTAACGACTAAAATAATAAAATTTAATTTTTTTCCTCGATCCGAAAATCCGGAAACATCTGGCGACAGATTAGCGACGGAACATTCCGTCACTAATTACATCAGCGACGGATATTTCCGTCACTAATTCCAAGTTAGCGACGGATCCTTACTTCCGTCGCTAAATTCGTCGCTGTCCGACAAGTTGCCAGCTTTTGTTAGTTTCAGTCGTTGATTTCGTGGCTATATGGCGATGGAACCGTATCCGTCGCTATTTAACGGTTTTGTAGTAGTGTAATTGTTACCTATTAAAATTAGGAGTAAGAGTTTTGATAGGTTTAGGAGTTTTTATTGGGAAGTTGTTATTAGGGTCCCTACCAGTATAAAAAGGGCTTATGTACACCTTATGACAAGTGGAGGGTGTGAACAAACAAACCATGGGAGTGGGAGCCCTTGAGGGCAGCCCATGGCTATCTAGCTAGATAATAGAGTTATATTGTAAAGAGAATGATGTGAGATTAGGGTATATATCGGGTTTGGGAAGGTCTTAGGGTTTGAGATCATTCTTGTACTCTATTATAATAGTGGATTTGTTTGTGCCCTAGCTGCTCGTGGTTTTTCCCGATTTGGATTTTCCATGTTAAATCCTTATCTATTTACTTGTTTGTTGATGTCTATTAAATTCTTGGTGTTATTTTGACATTCTATTACACTTTTGCATTATTTGCTCTAACTTTACTTAACAAGTGAGATTTAGAATAGAGCTTAATTTTCTAATAGTAAAACATTATAAATATCTCTTACAAATAAATAATATAGCAACGGTATTAACAAAAACAACAGAAAAAGATTTACTCTCCTGAAATTGATTACGTATAGGTAATCATATTCATGTGTGATCAATAAAATAAATCCAAAAAATTAGCTCACCTAATACTCTCAATATTGCAAAATTATATTATTGTACAACGAAATGAACTGAATGGCGATTAATAAGATATGCTTCCACACCAAAATTGAAAATAAATTTCTTTTAGGGTGTGTTTGGTTGGGGAAAACCAGTTTCTCGGAAAATGATTTTCCAATGAAAAATGATTTTTCTTGAAAATCATTTTCTACATACATTTTCCTTTGTTTGTTAGAATGAAAAATAATTTTCCAAAAATTCATTTTCCTTTGTTTGGTAGGAAGGAAATTAATAAAATTTTCCTAAACCCTAAATCCTAAACCCCATACCCTAAACCCTAAACCCTCAACTCCAAACCCTAAACCCTAAACCCCATAACCTAAACCCTCAACCCTAAACTCCATACCCTAAACCCTAAACCTTAAACCTTAAACTCCATACCCTAAACCCTAGACCCTAAACCCCAAACCCTAAACCCTAAACCCTAAACCCCATACCCTAAACCCTAAACTCTAAAGCCTATACCCTAAACTCCATACCCTAAATCCTAAACCCCATACACTAAACCCTAAACTCCATACCCTAAACCCTAAACCCTAACCCTTAAACTCCATACCCTCAATCCTAAACTCTAAAGCCCATACCCTAAACCCTAAGCCCCATACCTTAAACACTAAACCTCATACCCTAAACCCTAAATCCCAAACAAAGGCAACCAATAACATTTCCTAAAACATCAAATAAAAAAAGAAACCAAAGTTATCTAACAAAGCATGAAAATGCATAAAATCAAAGAAGTGAAACTGCCAAAATATAAAAAATACAGAGTTTCAACAATATTATCCAAAAAAATGAAAACAGAAACCTAATTCAAAGTTTGTCTTGCCTACATCAAATGCCTAATACCATGAATTTAAGTTTTGTTCTTCATGAAGTTGTCAAGCCAAATCCTATGAAGCTTCTCATTTTTCATTAGAAATCCTTTGCCATGATTTTTATTTCCATTCGAGATAATCAAATGCAGCATCCAAGAGCTCATCTTCGTAACCTTCCATCTTCATGACTTCTTGATAGAGTAACTCAACATTAAGCTTGGATTTGGAGATTTGTTGGAGAGTCATAACAACTTCACCAAGTTGGTTACCGATTATTTGTATTTTTGGATCAATCTCACGAGCTCTCTTTCGAGTACTCTTTGTTTCTCATGGAAAACTAGGAGTGGTTGACTGTTTATCATTCTCTTTCATTGTATGAGCATCACTATCTCCCTTATCCTCAAGATTTGCTGCTAACTTATGAGATTGTAGCTGGATGTCATCAAAAGACTTAGCATAGTTTCCTCTAGCAGAATCCTTCCCAACAACAATTGACATTTCATCATACATGTCAATTTTCTTGTTGAGGTACTTTTCATCGGTTGGATTCTCCTATTTATGAAACCCAAACAATCAAAATTAAAAACACAATCAAAATCAAATTGTAGGGCGAGTCTTGTGCGGGTGTGCGGGGTGTTAGCAGGGGCGGTGAAGTTTGGGGGGTGATGAGTGCAAGAAGTTGCTATTGTGCTCACATAGAATGGCACAAAGACAGATAAGAAAATACCAACCGATGGCACAATGACAGCTAGCTTATCAATAACAATGGCACAATGACGCATGGTAGTTAAATGTTCTCAAACTTCATCTCAAATGAATCTTAGCAAATCCTGCATGATATTTCTAACAGTGAGGTCGTGGCTTTGTGCAAGTACAGGCAGTCCAAGTGTAGGCAGGAAAAATAAAATAAAATACCTCAACATGTGTGTCGTACACACTAGGAGAAACACGAATCATCTTCATATTTTCATCCCATCCAAAGCCAAACTTGTCTCGAAGTTTGCATATGCTTTCCCATGCATGTTTCACGGTTCGAGATGATTCTCAACGTGATCCGGTAGGCAATTGACATTGAATTTCCTTGATATCATATTTGCAAGCACAAACAAAAGAGATGGATTTGAAAGTGTTATTCGGTCGATTCCCTTCCTTAGCCTCATTGGCCAAAAAACAGAGCAATTCCTTCTGCATTGGCTTGAACCATCGGAATTGTGATTTCTTATCCTCGTTAACTTCTTTCATTTTCCCATTTTCCATGTTGGAGAGTATCCGAGGAAAAAAATATATTGCTCCCAAACACACATGAGATGGCAAAACACGAGCATAATGGATGTCACCTTTACAAAGTGAATATAAGAACAAATCTAAGATGAATAGAGAATATTAAACAATGGTATTTATTACAAAATCTAATCCTCAAAAGATACAAAAGCATCATCACAGCCTCAAAATGGCAAGCATAAGGTATCCAAAGCTCAACCTCAAAGTCTCACTATAAAGCTAATAAAGTCACAAAACAATTCGGTCAATTACATCATGTCCGAGGGCCAAAAGGCTTAGAGAAAGAAGGGGGAATTAAGATAAATATATGAAAAGCAACAATAAAAAGGCTATTATGAAGCCACAACTAGACAACTCAACGAGCTTGATACCACATTGCATTTGCTAGAGCATCTCTCTTCACTTTCCAAGCTTGGTTTTCTTCTCTCTCTTCTCTTTGTAAAAGTCTTGATCTATGACTATCACGGGAGAACTCTTGATCAAATTCTCTCATAATTTGGTCATTTGGATTGAAGCCCCTAAGAAAGTTGTGTAACACACAACAAACAAGCACAACTTTTACTTGAGTCCCGAACTCCCAAAATGGCTTCGCATCCAACACACGAAACCTTTTTTTAGCACCCCAAAAGCTCTTTCTATACTAATTCTCAAGGAAGAATGTCTCATGTTGAACAACTCTTTCGCATTCATTGGAAGGGAGGTCTCGTCGAACTCTTTGAGATGATAACGAACTTTCTTATATGGGGAAGAAAACCTTTTCGAAGCGCATAACCGGCATCTAGCAAAAATACTTCCCTACAAAAGTTAAAGTTTTAAAATTCTATGTATTAGATTCACATAAGAAATAAATCTTATGAATCGGAACTAATTTTCAAGTCAAGCCATACCTTACGGAACACGAAATCCTCTTGAAAGTGCATCATTTAGCACTTTAGAATCATGTGCTTGAGCCTTCCCAACCAGTTAGCACATATGTGAATTTGAGGTCGTCAAAGGATATGGCAGCCAAAACATTTTGGGATAACACACCTTTTCTATTCCTATACCTATTTTGATCTTCAATTGGCACGGATGCTCGTACATGTGTTCCATCTAAAGCTCCTATACAATCCTCAAACCATGGAAAAAACCTAATATTGTTTGAGATTTTGGATGGAGTTGAGGAGCTAGGAGGGTTCACAAAATCCGGATATAAATTTAAGATGACCTCCAAAACTGAATGAAAATAATTATACACAGTCCAAATAGAACGGAAAAATCTCCCGCCAATTGCCCTTAACCTCACATTGTGCCCTATTAAGTGCAAAAACATTAGAAACTCGCTCTTTTACACTCACGTGCACTTGTGTTTCTAAGAAGACCCCTCTCTTCAATAATTTCATACAATCTAAAAAAGGCACCCGGTCTCATTCGGATTTGATTAAGGCAATGAGTGTCCCCATAATACAAAACACTATTAATGTAACTCTCTCTCACAGCATATCTATCAACAAGAGGTTGACGTGGGATTTGAGGAACCCTATGTTCATTTTCAGTTTTCTTTCTCTTATAGTTTCTAAGAAATGCTTTTGTAGCCCCCAAAACAGCCATAGTAGCACCAATAAGCACAGACTTCTTCCTCATTTGATTCATTGGCCATCTAAAAACACAACATAATATTTAATAAGATAAGCAAACACTCATCAAGCCAAAACAAAAAAAAAAAGCAAAAACAGAAAACAAAAAACAAAAAAGCAAAAACCAAAGGCTGAGGAATAATCACAACAAAAATAATAAATTCACAATTTTCAAGAGAAATAGGCATTAAGCCATCAATTGATAGACACAAATACAAACAGTAGGAAATTAACACCAATCGAGTCATCAACCAACTCTAAACTATTAGTTTCAGCTAGGAATAATTAGAAACGGTAGGAAATTGACACCAATCAAACAAAGAGAGGTATGTAAATGTAAATAAAAAGGGAAAAGGAATGAAAGACAAACACCTGAGCAAGTAAAAGATGTAGGAACGAAGGCTTTAGAAGGCTGAGAACAAGGGATCAACTTACTAAATTACAAGTACTTGTGACGGTATAAACATGTGTTACAAAGCAAAAACAAATGGATATAAAGCCTTGATGAATGAGATTTAAGTGAATGAGGGACCAGGTGACGAGTATCGACAACTATAAGATGTAGGTAAGATTTATGCAATTGAAATTAAGCATTTGATTATATTGCTACAACTCTATCATTCTACTACAATTCTACTCGCAATAAAGCTGACCTTGAAGTAGCAAGTCCGAATCACTAAAGTAGTTCAATCTCCGAGTATACGGGACCTTTGTCACCAAGGAAGATTGGCTGTGTTCTTAGAGCATCGAGATCTTTTCTCTGCAAACAACATTGGCAATGCACGGTTATATCATAAGATATCCAAGATCTACGAGGCTCCAAAATTCACTCGTTATCAGCAATACAATACCATGTAATAGATGTTCCAAGATAGAAAACAAATATAATCAATTTACTACAACTTTGTCATGAGTGTCTAGCATGATAGACGTCAAATTCATTAAACATGTCAAAGCATTGATTGTGTGGAAGATATAATTGAGGTAAAGTTAAAAATCAGAATGAGATGCAATCCATGAGCAAAATGTTTTTATCCACCAATGGTGCTCCCTATGATAAATATTTTTAGTCACCATTCTGGTGGCTTAGCTCGAGCCCGAGCAATATTTTCGAGAACTGGCAAGTTATAGAAAGAAACATACATGCAAGCTGATAACTCGAGTAAGCAAATGCTATTGGATCCAATACGCCTAAGGGCTTAAACAAAATTGTAATAATAGATACAAGGTCAAAATCAGCTTTATGCAATTTGGATGATAAGTTAAAGATTAAAACACATACAATGCATAGGCTCAATCACTACACAGTTGAGATCTATTAATCCATCTTATAATTTCATCTTTTATAGCCTCACATTAAAACCCAATACTTCATACCATATTTTAGGCTTTCTCATGAAATGGGATATTATGATTTCAAAATCTACCGCATACTTCACATAACAAATGGAGAACAGAAAGAATGGACAACGAAGCAATTTGACATTAGCAATTGCGAGAAAATTGAGATGTTTTGGTCTCTAATTAGTGAAGAGTGTTCGAGAGATAGTATACAATCAATTGATTGATTTTCACACAACAATCAATTATCCATACAAAATTGCTTGCTTCAGTTTAGCACTCCATAGTATAAAAACCTAGAATTCGACAAGCACAAGCAAAGTGAAAGCGAAAAACCATAACCCTAAAATTGACAAACTGAAACCCTAAAATTCGCAAACCAAAGCCCTAAAAGAGAAACAACTGAATCAAAAAGAGTAAGAGAGTGTGTCTTACAAATAAAATTCACAGCAATGGAGAGAGAGTTGTGTGAAGAATGTCTCGAGTAGGGAGGGAGCAACACCTGCTGCATGTGTCTGTGTGAGGAAGGCTTGGAGACTGGAGAGAGCGAAAGCCGAGCAAGGATGGAGGCTGAGAGAGAGAGATCCGAGCAAGGATGGAGAGAGAGAGGTGGAGCAGCGATAGAGACTGGAGAAAGAGAGAGAGGGGGAGCAACGATGGAGCAAGCGAGGGAGCAAAAGGAGCAGCGAAGGAAAACGCAACTTCCCTTTGCTCACGGGGGAAAATGATTTGTCTGTTTTAGGGGAAAATTCATTTTCGCTAAAAATGATTTTTCGAAATTTCTGGTACCAAATACATGAAAATCGAAAAATCATTTTCCTCTCAACTAAACACACCCTTAGTGGAAAGAAATCATTGCTACGTACTAGTATTGTGCTTGGCTTTAATCCCCCTCAGGCAAATGCCACGAATTGATGACCTTTTTATAATATAAATGATGGAGCTTTATATATAGTAGACTAGACTTTCAATTATAATTTACAAATGGCAATTAAATTGAATTTGACTTAAAAACGTCAAGAATACTGCAATAATTCCTAACAATAATTACCATTTCTAATGAACAATTTGTAACTGAAAATCATAATAAAGAGACAAGCAAAGGAAAAACACAATAAATAGAAGACAATAAAGATCGACTTTCTTCACACTTTAAAAAAGGTTATCTTTCTAATAAAGAAACCAAAAAATGATTGACTCAGCCAAAATATGGCTATAGCTATTTATTATGTTCATTAATTTAATTTTGACAATGTGAACATATTAAATCTCGTAATTGTCATATAACTGCAATGAGAACCCAAATGATTACTTATTAATTATTTGCATTAAATTTTAGGCAAAATAATATAAATAGGAATAAAAATCATCAATATAACTAATGAGGTCATGACCTAAAATCCCGAGTACAATAAGTCTCACGTTCAATTCCCTATTCCTTATGATATTGTATTGTCTTTTATATCTCCTCTGCACCAAAAAAAAATCATCAATAGAATTACGACACAGGTGAAAGCATGTCCAATCACTCAAAAATATATATAATTAGATAGATGGCCAAAATATATTGCTAACTTCCGACCATCATTAAAATATATCTAAGCAAGATGTTTCTTGTTATAACTTGATCATCTTTTATATAAGCTAAGATTGGTTTATATAAAAAGACGGATGTAATGTTCATTATTTTTAAATTCAGATGATATTAAAATATATGTAATTACAAAAAGGAAATAATAATATTATCATGATATTATTATAAGCAAACAATTATAAGTGATAAAATAATAAAAAAATTTGATATGTATTTAATTGACTCAAATAGTATCACATGTTTTGGTGTACAATAGAATAGAATCACATGTTTTGGTGTACAATTGAATGTATTTTATGAACAATAAAATAACCCTTTAGTGATATCAAGGGAGAAAAACCCCTTCGTAGAAAAAACAAATTTTTAGCGAACAATTGATTAAAATTTTGCGAACAAAAAGCATTTTTTTGACATATTAAACGATAAACTATATCATTTATTGAATTAGACGACAAGAATCAACTAAATATTAGTTCTTAGTATATGTTGAAATTTTGATCACTAGTAATGTGGTTTTAATTCTTAGTGTATATAAAACGATATTCAGTGTATTATAGATCGAGTGTTTACTATTTTGGATGAAAGGGTAGAATAATACTTTATAGATTAGTAATATTGGGATTGTTAGTTCTTACTTATAGTGTATTTTAGAATCTAATTTAGTTTACAATAAATCAGTGTTTAGTATTATGCTTTATGTTAATAGTATTGTGGTTTTAGTTCTTAGTACATATTAGAATGATGTTTAGTATTGTAATATCGATTAGTGTTTACTATTTTGTATTATAGGCTAGAATGCTTTATAGATTTCAATATTGTGATTTTAGATCTTAGGTTTAGTATATGTCAAAACATTATTTAGTCTATAATAAATCAGTATCTAATGTTAAGCTTTTAGTTCAACATTATTATAATTTTAATTTTTAATGTATATCAAAACGATGTTAGTATATTATAGAACAGTCTTTATTTTATACTATCCATTATACAATAGTGTATATAAGTTTAGTTTTTAGTTTATTATAGAACAATGTTTATAATTTTAAATCAACAACATTAGATTTTAATGTATATCAAATCTTCAAATTTTGAAAAAACAATTAAAAAAAACCCTCAACATTGTAGTTGTAACTAGAAAATTCTTTGAATTGGAACCTCAATATCCAAAAACAAATTCCTAACACTATTGCAAAGCACTAATGGTATATTAAACGCACAAAACAATGTTTATTAATGTATTAGGTCGTAATCAATGGTGTCATGGCCTAGTCATCAAGGCTGAGGTCCTATCTACATTAGGTCTCAAGTTTCATTCCCCTCCTCCATTATATTGTACTACCTTTTATGACTTCTTTTTAAAAATAAAAATAAAAACATTGGACTTTTTTTTTTGGGCCGCAAATTTTGATTTGACTAGACTATACATTTTTGCATAGGGCTGGATCCAATTTTATGTTAATTGTTATGGTAGACCGCGTGGTTGTAGGGGAATACTGTACCCACGGTTATACAATACAACAACTGATAGCAATGGACTTTTGTATATGTAGGTTTCAATTGCCCAAAAAAATCTGAAGCAACTAAAATATACACCGGAGTAGGAGCTCATTTTAGTATTCATAATCCATCAGTCATGCCCTCTCAGTACTCATCCGCATAAATTATAATACAAAGTGAAAGTGGCAGCATACGAGTTGGTTGGACTTTAAGTTGCAACCGCGAAATGTGTATATGTGGATCAATTCTTACTTCCCCATTTAGGTTTTTTATTTCAGAAATCTATTTTGATTGTTGAGCAAGTGGATTTTTCGATATTACTATCCTTTTACCTTTGATGAATTTCTTATCATATTAGGTTAATTCGGTCCTATATGAGGATAATCATACGAGATTTTTTCAATATTTATATGTATGTTAGTTTATATATTTTTTTATGTTCAATATGGTTTCGTTATGTATAACAATATGGATAAATTGCCATATTCAAATCACTTACTAATATAAATTTGATTTACGTGTTGGTCAATCACATTGTTTTAATACATTGTGTCCTGAATTTATGAGTGTTAGGCAAGATATACCAGTCGACTTTGTCTTTCAGCATATATCTGTGTACAGAGAAATGCCATATGTTATACAAATCTTTGTTTATTAGGTAGAATCCAATATCGCAATTTATATCATATTAATGTAAATTCTTAGTTTTAAAAATATTAGCTGTGTTGGATAGAAATACTGCAGAGTAACGTCTAATAATAAGAACCTTAATTCTCAAAATTTTACCTTTAAAAATAACATTTCTTTTTAGTTTTATGATATATTTGAAATCATTTCATGAGCCTTAAAGGCAACGAAAACATTGCTTGATCTTTATTTTTCCCATCCATTATCTCACCCCTTACGTAGCCAGCTGCCAATGTTTCTTTCTTAAAGTGCACATTGTTACAGATTTCTCGTACTATTGGATGAATACCACAAAGAGATTGAGACTCAAGATACTGAAAAGTGTACTCATTAAAAATTATATGCTGTCTATGATTATGGTCGCGCTCGGAAAGAAGTGGGACGACTAATCTTCTATGGTGGTCCTTATTAGTCGGATTTATAGCATTTTCATCAAATTATATCATCAATCATATAATAGAGTATAGTCATCATAAATAAATTTTGCTACTGTATAAAATTGACAAACTACAGCCTTCTCATGTATGTACCGGTGGGTGATTTACATAATTCTGCACTTTTTAAGCCTCTTTCAGTTTATACACTGTAAGCATATTATAAACATGAACTTTAAAACACATGTAATTTAGGGAATTAAACATGCATACATAAAACATTTGGATTGTTCATTTGACTTCTGAATCCAGACAATTTGAAATTTTCATCTGCTGGTTTATGATGGATTACTATTGGTTTATATCAGAAATGTTATTGTCAATCATGCACGATCAAGATACAGCGTATCCAAAGGTGTAGCTAGTTCTCTTCTAATATATTTATCGTTTTTGGGTTAAGTAAAAATACCAAGGAAACACAAAATTTATTATGAAATTTGAATTAAAAAACCAAATTATCCTAGGATTTATTAGATTTGAAGAATATTAAGAAAAAAAAAAGAAGAGAAAAAACACAAATTCAGAATAAAATTGATAAACTAGTCATTAATATATCATTGAAATTCTAAACCTATTACAATAGGATTCTACCTTTGCGAGTAATTATATCGACACACAGGACAACGACAATCAATGGTTAGTAACCATCTTCGACTACACCTAGAGTGGAAATAATGCCTACAATTCGGGAGGATACATATCTCCTCTCCGTCAATGTAATCCATTCGGCAGATTTGACATTCTAATATGTCAAACTCAGCCTGCCTACTAGCTGAGTACGTATCTACAGGAAAACTATTGTAGACATCTTCTCGTAATGGACGAGGAATATAGGACTGCATTCTACCAAGGATAATACGCAGTAATACATACATGCATCCTATCACTATTATAGCACAGCTTGTTGCAACCACAATTATAAAAAGTTTACTTGAAATGCGGATTTTTTCTTTATTATCTGAGGAGGGATCCCCGAAACTTTCATCAACTTGATGCCCAGTATGAGGATCCCCAAAATGATCCTGAAAAGTCAATGTAAACTCTTATTAAGCTATAAATAAGAAAGTCATATTTTTGAATTCAAAAAATAACATTTTATTTCCGTTTAAAAAATCTAAAATGAGGTAATTGTTTGGTCTAGTTGGGTTTAAAAATCTAAAATGAGGTAATTGTTTGGTCTAGTCAGGGTATTTAGATGTGCCAATGTTCTTATTTTAAGAAGTTTATATTTCGTAGGGTACTAATTTCATTTCTATTGATTAATAGTATCATAAGGAGTAGGGCATGGTACACTCTTTTGCACTTGTTGCATTACTTGTATTTACCGGTTGTGTCAATTATTGAGGGGGAAAAAGGAGGAAGAGTGACCCGACCAATGGGAATTACCTGCAGAATGATAGAACTTTGATGGCCATAGCTAGTTCCTGCAAAAAGAATACAATTTTCCATTAAAAAAAAAAAACATTGCTAAGTCAATATGATAATCCCGGTAAAGAATGCATTATTTTCATTTTTGTATGCCCTTAACTTTATGGATCAACAAGTTGCAAGTAATTGAAACATTCATTGTCGTACTTATATAATAAAAACAAGCGGAGAGGAACTTTGGGTGATTTTCAACCCTATGACAGACTGATAGTGGAGAGGAACTAATAAGCATCGGATTTTCTACCCAATGTTGGATTCCGAGAGAGAGACATTTAACCTTCTGATTGAGGATGAAGATGGTGGAAAATCCAGTGGTATGGTACCTAGTAGCCTTGCCATTGATGGAGAGAGTTGCTGGGGAGAGGTGGATGTGAGATCAAGTGATACCAGTTTTTTCTTAATTAGGTGGAAAATTTATAGGAGTTAGATAAGAGATTAAGGTAGGTGTCAGATTGTATTCCTTTGGTATCCAGTTTATCTACCCTGGTGTTAGTAAGTTTGATGTATTCGGTGTTCAACCTTTTGTCCCTAGTGGACTATTACTTATAAAAAAAAAAAAAAACCTTATATAATAAAAACCAAACAAAACAAAAAAAAAACACAAAACTGTAAGTCCACAAATTTGAAAGTCAAATGCTTTTACTTACCAGTGATTGAAACAGCCCATGAGAAGAATCCAAGTAGCCAGGATCCCCCGCTTAGTTACCAATAGCTGAAAGGGAGATAATCCCTGTACTAAAGGGAGAGTTTTGAGTTTAGCTAATACGACAAGGTAGAGAGTCAGTCCGGTAAGGTCTAAAATGAGAGAATAGAGTTGATGAATGTGACTGACCAATATCTCTCTATGTACGCAAGTATATATAGAAGGCTGTCTTATGTTATAAGAGTGACGAAAACTCCCAAGTACTGTACAGTAAAATCATGAGATATTGACACTTTATTACTGTATGTATATATTGATAAATGATTAAAAGTTGTTTAGATCTCGTAAATAATAAATTAGTACCTTGATGTGCTTTTTTGAACAGTTATTACCTTATTTTTAGATTTTTCAGAGTAATAAATTGTTAGAAAATATAAGATGGTGAGAATGAGACGCAAGAAAGAAAGGAAGAGAATGGCATATGTGTGTGTCTTTGAAGAAGCAAAATAGGAAAGCCAAGAGATGAAGTGGCTTTCACATCAACACTTACGAAATTAATACAATACAAGGCAAAATGAGTTGGAGGGCAACCACTATTAGTATCAAATATTCCCGAATTGAAGACGAGTGTTATTTTAGTCAAAAGATGTGTGTTAAATTTAGTAAAAATCAAATAGGACTAGTGCTTCAATAATCAATAAGCTCATCTAACATGGAGGTGAAATAATAATGATATTTTTTAATATTAATTGATTGGGTGCTTCCTCTCTTTCTTCGTTGGAGATGAAATTTGAAAATGGAAAATAAACCTGGATTAAAATAGTTAATGCTTCTTAATTATCACCCAATCAAATAATTAATTACTGTATATAAAATTTATTTACCGACAGAAAATTTGGTGTTAGCTTAATTACCCTAAGTTATATTATCATCGATTTGCTTATTGGTTAATAATTATTTTTGAACTATTATTCAAATAATTTTTTGAACAATTTACCCACATACAAATCATATGCAAGCTATATAAATCGGTTGAATAAACGAAATTTACTATATTCAAATTGAATATATATTTTTATCTACCAATAATTGGTGAAATTGAGTAACGCATAATGTGAATCTGAAGATGCACGGCTTAACAGAGGCAGATTATTCAATGGGGCAAGTGAGACCTTAATGCTCGCCATCAATTGGTCAATGGACGTAGGAACTAGACCGAGTAAGAGTAAAGAGGTGCGTCAGATCGGACCGCATAAGAATCGGTCTGGACTGGGACTAGACTGTAAAAAACCGGACTGATTGGAGACCAAATTAGACTAAGAACATTGAGAGACAGCGGCGGCTTGGAGTTGGAGCTGGGTTTCGGCTGCTAATTAATTGGTGCAATATCTACTTAGATATGTCATGAACGAATGACCTATTCATGAGAAGCCAAGCGCCAAGACTATGAAGGTGTTGACCTTTCTCTTGTCCAGCTAAGTTTTGGTCTATTTTGTTGGCACATATCAAGGTTATTTTCGTACTGAATAAGCATTTGACTGAGTGGTTAAATGTTATCTTACCAATATCTCTGACTAAGTTCAAATCTAATAAGGGATAAATTTTCATCTTATGCATGACAATTTGTAGTGGACTTTGCTCTTGAGTTTTGGCCTAGGCTTTAGTATCCATGCCCTTTAGCTGTGAAAGGTCTAGTGAGTATCCTTAAAATAGGGGTCAAATAAACTAGGCTCATTTACCCAAAAAAAAAAAAAAAGGGTTTTCATTTCCCTTCACATTTCATTTAAAAAATAATGAAGGTTTTCATCTCCCTTAAACATGTTATGTGTTTAATTTAGCTAACATCTTCATGTAAAATTAAATGTTCTTTATGTAAAGTTCAATATTTTTCACGTCAAATTAAAGAAAAATTTTCATTTATCATCTAGATTTCAGTAAATGTTCTTTTTATCCCTGAACTTTTTGAATTATTTTTTATCCCCTTAATATGTTCATCCCATCATCATAAAAACTGGAATTATAAAAATGTCTTTTTTTCTCTCATCTCCCCCTCTCCACCAACCCTTCGCTTGCTCACGAACTTTTTCTGTTATGAAAACCTGACCTAGGGGACTCCCTATCCTCTGTTAATTCCACTTTGTCCATTATTCGGTGCTTCTCTGCTCACAACTAATGGCACATGTTCCTCTTTCTTCCCTCTCAAAAATTAAAATTTGTCATTTTTGTGAGATCACAATCATAAATTATTATCATTATGGTCATAAATTATGCATCAATAATAGTTCCAATAACTACTTGTGATACAAAAATCAAAATTTAAGGACTTATGATAATTTAAAACAAAAATAATAATTCGAAAAATTGAAGTTCAAAAAAAGCTTTTACCAGAATGTCGAGGGGGTAAACGAAATTTTTCTAAAACTAAATGTTAAATTAGTGAGTTGGCTGGCTTTTATGGAGTTAAGTTTTCTCATTTTAGTTTCGGAGGGCAGTTAGGTGAAATAGTATGTGTCTTACGTCAAGGTTTTCGTGTATCTTGGTCTTTCTTCCATCTAAATACTCGTTTTAAATATAAAAAAACAAAATTATATGAAGGTGGATGGCATTATAAATTATATGAACACTACAAGCTCATTGAGACTCAAGATATTGAAGAACATATTAAAAACTGTGCTATCTATGATATGGGAGGACCTACCGAAAAATTGGGGCAATGTATGTTCTATGGCCATCCTTATTAGTGAACCTATAATGTTGTCAACATAACCTTCATATCATATAGTTTACAAATAAATGTGAGCTTTTTTCATTATAATATTGATAAGTTGGCTCAAATCGGTCCTGATAAAAGGTTGTTGATGATGCTAAAATTTAATTTATTGCTAGCTAAATAATGTTTTTCAATGCGAAGTTCCTGCATTGATCAATAGGGTAATGAATTCAGCTAGTTCTATTACCAAATCAAGGCTCTGTTGCTGTTAATGTGCATTAATCAATATGTGACGACAATAGGCTGCTGATAATACTTTTGGTAACACAATGAAAGAGAAGAGTAAGAGTAAATATGAGAAAATTTGACAGAATTTTTGGGGGAATATGTTGATATATCTTGTCAGGAATCTTATGTGTTATCATGTCATTTATGATTGTGCACAGTGGCGGAAATAGGAATTCGAAATAAGGGTGTCCAATGTCTTTTGGGTCAAATTAAAGGGTATCCAATTACTTATAATTTAAAATTTTCACTATCAAAATAAACTATTTTTTTAAATTTATTTTGGGACACCCTTAACCTTCATGTGGCTCCGCCCCTGAGTGTGCGCATTTATAGCCCTAGGGTTCAGTACGTCCTGATGGCAAATACTACCCTGGATCTCTTTCATTCTTGTAGTTGGCTTTGGAGCCTTAGCAGGTCTCTGGAAGTAATCTTTTTCAAAGAGGCCGTAGAAGAGCTTGTGTATTGGGCCTATAAGACTCCCCAAACATTTAGCCCTTCACATTGTGTTGTAATTTGTAGCACATCTAGCAGATCGGCAGAGTGTGGAAAGTCGGAGACAGTACCTTCTTCAGTGCGGTATATTTCATTCAGCTGGAAATGTATTTTCGGCAAGTGCAAATAGCGCCTTGACCTGGGTAAATTCTTGTCATTTTACCCCATTACGAGCTCGAACCATGGTGTTCCCTTTGTTGGACTCTGCTGCATGGTGTTCCCTTTGTTGGACTCTGCTAGCACAACATCCTATGTTCTGGAGGTGTTCCATTTTACTTGGCTCAGCAGGTTTATGTAAGAGGCAAAAATTCATTAGCCAATTATTTGCCGCCACGTGAAAAATTAATTATATTTAAATTCGACTTATTGTAAGTTGCCACCTATAAAATTGGCTTCGAAAAGCCTTTAAAATTAAAATCTAAAAAATTAAATTCCGGCCAATTAGAAACTGACACGTGTTATCGATGAAGCAGTAAATAGTAAATATTTCTTTTAAAAAATAATTGATAAATTATGGGCTCATCCCTAAAATCCAACTCAAATCCTAACTCCAAAAAGATATAAATAGAGGTCCTCTCCTCATTTTTCCACGGACATTCGGCATCTCGCAAAGCCGAGCTCGAGTGCGAGATAGTATCCAGCTACCAAGCATCAAAGATCAAACTATGCAACCATTCACCATTCAACATCGGCAAAATCCAGAGCTCCGATTGCAAATAGCATCTACCTAGCAAACGTCAAAGATCAAAGTCTGCAACCATTCAACATTCAAGCATCTACAAAATCCAGAGCTCAAGCTGCAAACAACATCTAACTACCAAGTATCAAGGATCAAAATCTGCAACCGTCCAGAAATTAGAGTCGAAAATTATGATTCAAGACTTTCAACACATCTAGATCAAGAACCACCTATCGTTCATCAACTGGCTCTTCATCAACGTTCGAGATCAAGTTACAACGCTATCAAATTGTTCAAGTTCTAAGGAGATTGAATCAAAGGATTACATTTATTTATATTCAATATAGATATTGTACCCATTAAATAAAAATCAATACAAATTATATTTGTTTCCTAATTTCCTATCTTTATTTATTTTAGACTCGAAATTTGTGTTTACAGTTTCGACTTGAGAACCCTCCACCTGAGCCACTTCCAACTAACAATCGCAACTTGCCCATAAGCTCACTATCAAAGCCTTCGCCGACGAACGAGCTCTTCTTTAGCTAGTATCGGTTGCCTTCTACGTTATGGCTCTTATAAACTGTTCACCTGGGGCTTGTCCATTCAAGGGTGGCGAAGTCCTTAGAGAGAGCTCTAGCAACCTTTCCATGATACTCATTTGAGGGCTAGAGATTAACAAGGAAATAATCATATTATTCTCAGTCAGGAGAGCCTTCGTTGGAGATTGCTTCAATGAAATTGGAATAATTAACCTATACCTGAGTGACAACAACAAAAGAAGTAATAATAATAATAATTATTATAATATACTTAAACTGAATGACTTGTTGGGAGATCAACAATGCAAATTCTACCAAGGTCATTTAAGCACCTAACTAGGTGCTTGAATACACTTGTCACATGTATCTTTTTGAAACTAAATTTATATATGATGAATTTTTATACTAAAATGATGAATTTTTTTCAAATTTGATAAATTTTTGTAATATATACTTTTTTGTGTTTTAGTGAATTTTTCAATAAAGTTTAATCACTTAATGTAATACCCGAAATTTTAAAGAAAGCAGTTGAAAAGCATAGAATTATTGAGTATTTTTCCCCACGACTAGGGGGTTGAGTGACTTATTTTATTTGCGGTCGGATGTATTACTTCGGTATTTCCTCGAGAATTGATGTCAAATAAGGAATCAAGGAAATACCCTCTTCTTTTTAAGCTAAAACTCGGTGCGATTAGGCAGGTGCCCTAATTGATGCATCGAAATAAATTAGGAGACAAAACCTAAAGAGGACGGAGGAAGGAAGAGGCACGAATTGTGTTATAACGAAGAAGGTTACTTATGCCATAATGGGACAAGAGAAACAAATTGAGGTCCAATACGGTGAAGGGGTGAGTTTTGTCAAGCGGTGGAGAGATAGAGTACCCGAATTAAAAGACAAGAGGATCGAAGGGGGGAAGGGTGAAAGCGAGAGGAAGAGAAAGCGAGCAACACAAGCAGGGGAGAGAGAAAACCACCAAACGAAAGAGAGAGAGAGAGAAGAGGCGTCCGGGAGCCGGAGCAGAGGCCGGCGAGCCGAACGGCGAACTCGGGCCAGCGGCGGACGAAGGTGAAAGAAAAGAAGCAAAGCAAGGGAAGGGGGAAGAGGGAGCACCGAGCGGGAAAGAGAGAGAGAGAGAGAAGAGGCGAGCGGTGCAGGGGACCCGGGAGAACGTCGACGACCACCGCGGACTCGGAAAATGGCGGTCGGCGACACGAGCGAGCGGCGAGCGAGGAGGGAGCGAGAGACTGGGGCAGAGCGAGGGCGGAATAGAGACCCGAAACGAGAGACAGACGAGCGGGAGTTAGAGCGGCCGGAAGCCGGGACCGGCGACGGCGACGGGGAGGCGGGACCGGCGACGAGCACGAGGGAGGGCCGGACCGAGGGCGGCGGGGGCTAGAACCGCTGAACCGAAGCAAGAAGCGAGCCTCCCGAAACCGAACGCAACCCAAACACAAAGCGAGGACAGCAAGCAATTCGATCAATTCCAAACCCAAAAATCTAAGGTGGGTAGCCTTATACTCTAAATTATTAGTAAATTCGAAACCCAAATGCATTTGTTGTGAATGTTGTATGTGTCATGTGAATATTGAATTTGTTGTGAACGATGAGTATCCGTATTGCGAAACGGGCCTAATTGTTGTTTAAGGTTGAAATAAGAGCTTAGAACGGATTTAGAGAATTGAGAGGGCTGAATCGTGAATGAAAGGAGTTACTTGGGTTGAAATAGTAGAACTAAATTGGGAATTTCGAAGAGATTTGATAGTTACTTAAGGTTGAAATGGAACCTGCTGATTCGAGGAGGTTAGATTACATAGGTCAAAGAGTAGTATTGAAGTTTCGATTAGCTATTAAGGATGAAGAGTGGGGTTATGGATATGAATTATGAGTTAACTAAGTTTTAGAGATTCTTGAACCTGCGGTATCAAGAGCTAATTACGAACATTGGGAAATGGTAGGTTGAAGTATAAAGAGGAGTATGAATTCATATTGAGTAATGCGCAATTGGGACAAGTGAGTGAGAATAGGCAATTGTGAGTTTGATTACATTCGAAGTATATTTAATTCCTCGAGGCTGAACTAAGCGTGAAAATAAGCAAAGGTAACGGAGATCGAATAATGAAAAGAGATTGAGAGTTACGTAACCAAGGACGGACGAGCAAGAGTTAAATAATGAGTTTAGAGCATATCTTAGTCTTTGGGATGAAATCAAGTCTGAAGTTAAGCGCAACGAAAGGGACTTAGGCAATAAAGTGAGAGCAAGAGAGGTGTGACTCGATTACGGGCAAAAGAAGTTGAATTACAAAGTAGAAGCGTAAAATGAGTAAGTGAGGCAAAAGGCAATGAATTGTGACGAACTTGAAACGTAATCGAAGTGATATGCACTTGTGGTTATTGTGGCTCGAGAAAATGGATTCAATCGTACTAAACCGATGAGTGAGAAAGCTTAGTTGGGAAAAGACTTGAGAATGATTGCTTGTATTGAATAGTGATTATTCGTGCTATATGATTGCTTTACGTGATACTCAAAAATAGTTTCGAAAGGAGTTTTGTATTTTACGCGAATGATTCTTGAATGAAATTCCTTGAGAATTGCCTTTCGAACGTGAATGTGTTTTAAAGAAGCGAGACTTGCTTGAGAAAATGAATCAAATTTGAGAAAGTGAATTTATAAGGGTGACACGTGGTGTCATGCCTTCCTTGATACTAAATCGATTGAGAAAGCTAGAAAGTGAATGTGATGAATGAGAATGTGCAAATAGTTTTGAATCGACGAGCTACGGATCATTTAGCATACCGAAGGGTTCGAACCGGGGACGCCTGACTAGAAACTTCAAGGGAAGGGTTCTAATAGGGGTCCTGCAGAGGCGGGATGCCCGCCCGAGACTTCCTAGAAGATAGGTCCCGAGAGCCTTTTTGTTGAGGTCGCGCCCGAGATGAAAGAAGTGCTAGTTCGGATCCTCGGAAGGCCCGGAAAAGTTGATTCAACCCCAAAAGAAGTGTCCCTGAATGTGAATATGTGTTTTAAGTGATTAAAAGAGTCTTGATCTTTATGTTGCAAGAGATTTCAGTAAAAAGTATATAGATTTCTATTACACTATTATGTTTTCGCAGATTTCTTTATTATGAGTATTATGTGTAAAGAATTTCCAATTTAAGGGTATAGGACTCTGGTGAGCCCGTGGATTATTGCTCACCCCCACAAATTGCCCCGTCCCCACCCGAGTGTTGTAGGTACACTTTCGAAGCATAATCTACACCTAGCATGCTTCGGGCTCCTACCGATTGTTGGTGATTGAAGCGACCAAGTGGCTGCCCTGCATTGTTTGTTTCTAAATGTTGTATTTGTAATTTAGTGCATATTGTTGTACCAAATGTATAGTAACCAATAGATTGTTTTAAGTTTTACTTGCATGATTGGTTGAACTCCGGCGTGTGGCCGTTGAGTTGTATACTCCGAGTGTGTGGCTCGTCGAGTTTTATTATGCTTTTTATGCAGGATTTTAAGGCTTGAAGCCTATGGGTTAGTCCAGGTTACAAACGGAACTCTGCCGAAATTTTTAGAGAATCTCAGCTTCTTTTGGGAAAACCACCTAGGTGTTACTTTTAAGTTAAGTTTAGACAGCCAAACCAACACCGGAAAGAGCATTGGGAGTTCCTCTAAGGAACTCCGGCGATGTAATACTCCCGGGGGTGTTTTGGGGTGTTACACTTAACTACACTTTTTCAATGCACTTAATTCAATATTATCGAGTACATAATGATGAATTTAATAAAAATATGATGAATATTTGAGTTAAACATATATATCTTTAATTTTTCTTAAAAACACTCATGAATTTGTGTGCATATGCATACTTTTTTTTTTTTTACTAATGCACTATTTATTAAAATTTAATCACTTATTTACACCTTTTTAATTCGCTTGATTCAATATTATCAATACATACTGATGAATTTAATATAATATGGTGAATATTTGAATTAAACATATATATCTTTAAATTTTCTTAAAAACGTATCGATATAAATATTTATTCATTTGTATAAAAAATAGACAAATATATATCAAATAAATTACATATGAATTTGTAATAAACTAATAAATTTTATAATAATACTAATGAATTTTACAACAATATTGATGAATTTTTAAAAATATGTCTACACTTGTCCACATTCGTCCATCTCTTTCTGCATATTCGACACTTTTTTTCTCAAAGAGCTTGCATTAACTTTTGTTACTTAGTTCTCTGCATAAATTTATGAACAATTAGTAAATATTTAAAATGAATAATTAGAATATTCATCACTAAATTTGATATATTCATCTAAAAAATATGCAATTTTCCTTAATATAAGATAAATTCATCAAGGATTAGTAAGTATTCATCAATATTAATTAATATATTCATCACTAAAATTCACATATTCATCAATTAACATATCTAATAGAATAGCGTATCCAACAATAGAAGATTCAGATTAGCAAAACACATTCAAAAATATAGAAGACAAATTCATTGAAAAAAAAATCATATTCATCAATATAAAAAACAAATTCATTAAAAAAATATCATATTCATCGAAAAAATATCATATTCATTGATACATAATAAATTCATCAAATTCAGAAAGTTTCATCCACGTAACCTAAAAAATACATCATATTCATCTAAAGCACCTGAGAAATTCATTAAATGAATTCATCAAAGAGCAAAGTCATCCACAGAAATCCATCAAATTTATTAAAAGGAACTTGATAAATTCATCAAATTTATTAAACAGATTCATTAAACAAATTCATCCTTAAATTCATTAAATAAATTCATTAAATTCATTAAACAAATTACTATCATATACTTATTGGATATTTATGTTTAAGAAGGTTCTATTTTTCTCTTTTTTTTATTTTGTAAAGTACCTAACTAGATACTTCAATTACTATCATATACTTATTGGATCAACACTTGACACATCACCAGTTGTTAACTCTATTTTTTTAATATTATCAAAACGTTTTGTAACACCTCATTTATTGGACTATTATTATCATGTCTTTAAAATTCTTAGGATATTAAAAACAATAATTTTTAAAATAGTAATAATTGTAATATCAAAGCAATAATCAAAAGATGCACAAAAAAATAGTAATAACAAGAATCATATTAGAGCAATAGTATTTTTTGGATACAAATATATTATATAAAATTGGACATTATGTATACTTCAAATAAATCAGCAATCGTATGGAAAAATAGTACTCAGAATAAAAGAATATCCAAAAGCAACTTAACAACCCAAAAATTTAAAAGACAAATATAAAAAATTAAATGATGCAACAAAACCAATTTTAAATTTATTTTGACATTTAAATAATATTTTACATAAAATTATGAATACTAATAATCTTAGTGTCAACATATCAAATAACATTCTACATATCAAAATAATTCCAGTTTAATTTTGCTATAATATATTCAATTTAGCCTTTGGCTACGGTTACAATTTCAATCAAACAGATACAATTGCTAATAAATTATTTAACAAATTATTTGAAAACTACAGTTACTACAATTGTAATCAATGAATGCAATTACGAATAAGTTATTTAATAAATTATTTGGAAACTACAGTAACTATAGTGTATTAAATATTAATCTTATAAATAAAGTTCATAATATAAAATAATATTCTTCACATCAATAGATACATTTACAAATTGAAAATAACATTTAGTATAGATGATTTTGTAATACCGGGATTCGCCGCTTGATTGTATGTAATGGTTTTTATGACAAAAAGTTGTCACAAAACCAAGCACAATATGTGTTCAATTTTCTCAAAAGTGTTCACAAAAAGTTAAGTACAAAAACAGAATTGGTCACAAAATCGAGTTACAAAAGTGTTTAAGAATAAAACGGAATCCGTCACAAAAATGGTCACAAAGAAATGTAATTTTAAAACTAAGTTAGTCACAAAAGCGGTCACAAAGTACCACAATTTCAAAACTAGGTCAGTCACAAAAACGGTCATAATTATATAACGGTCACAAAATTTCTAAAGAATAACGCACAAAATCAGTCACAAAGCAGTCATAATATCACACCGAAATAACGGTCGCAAAATCGAGTGTGAAATATAGAGCGGTCATAAAGTCGGTTACAATATGTGACCGAAATTTCGATCACGAGTTGCGGTCAGAATTTGTCACCAAATCGGTCACAAATTCCATTTTCGATGAGGGGTTTTCGGATCTGCTGAAATCAGTCACAAAACCCATTTGTGACCGAAATTTGCCATTTTGTGACCAATTTTAGCAGATCACAACATGCAATGTTTCTAGTAGTGTAAAAGATGACCTAGTGGAGTGACAATTGATTCCTTCCTTGTCACCGTGTGATCCTCGAAACATTGTTGTTTTTTCAAATAATTCCCTTTAACTTAGGACTATGGTGTAAAAGAATTAGATCTTGCTATTTTAATATACACTCCAAGAGCTATATATATATATATATATATATATATATATATATATATATATATATATATATATATATATATATATATATATATATATAACTCAATGGAGTACATTAGGAAATCAATCTTATCGATGTAATATCATGAGTGGCTAAGAAAAACCGTTTCATATTCACCATATCAGCCTGGGTGATTATATTTGGAATATAATCATATCATATATCAATGGTCATAAAGGGACCATGTATGCCATCGGTGACGTTCAGATGATTTAGGATGTTATCCTCTTGTTTTTGGAAGTGTTGCATTAGTTACATGGTGACTTTATATAAAACTATTGGTTACTTTATGGTCGCACACTTCGTCCCCGGTATAAGGCATGAGCAAATATGGAGAATTAAAGATGTATTTAAAGGCTTATGTAACCGAGTGGGAGCTATTGACGAAGTCTATAAATGGCCAATTTACTCCGCAAAGCACACCACTTATCTAGGAAAGAGTTCCTAGATAAGGGGAGTGTTGAGGATGTTGAGTCCCAATCAACCCCTCAACACATGAATATAGAGAAAAACAGACAAAGATACAGTAGATCAAAAAGGCGTTACATATGTTGCTTCTCTCTCCTCTAATCTAAGAACTCTCTCACCAAAATTACCATCAGAAAGTTATTCTAGTAGCCACCGGAGTTCTCCGTTTGACAGATTTTGTGAACATACTGGGATTCTCGAATTGGAAGGGTGCAAGAAGGGATCTAAACTTAGCCCAAGACTCTGGACTGGCAAAGGACTCGACTCTCGTGAAACACTAGTCAACAAATGTATTGCGGAAACACCTTTATCAGTTTACAATTTTATTAAAAAATTATTTTTACAGATGTCGTATGAATTTTGTAAATAAAATTTCTTTTTCAATAAAAAAAGATAATGATATTGCCATACTGTAGTCGAATAGGTGGCATTTTCACTACTACTATCGAGTAATTGAAAGTAGCAAGTAAAAAGTTCAAATAGCCTAATTATAAATTCCAAGAAAACATACTAATTAGATCAAAAGATTGCTATTACGGGGAAGGCTCAATTTACATGAAACAAATATAAAAAACAATCATGAACAAATGGGGAGGGAGAAAAGAAAATTCAGAAGTGCGATACTAGTGGAGTGGAATAAAAAATGTAGGCGTTCAAAGTATTCCCCTTCAATTAACTAGTAAGAAATTAGAGAGCGTGAGAATATTTTAGACTTAGAGTAGAGTAAATGAATTCGTCTAATAAAAGTCTATACATTAACAAGAAAATGATAATGCGTAAGAAAGAAAACATAGAAATAACAAAGGGGGTGTCAAATTGAAAGATCTAAGGAATAAAGTGGCTTCCACATCAAGTATTTAATAAAACTTAGAAATAACAAAGGGGTGTCAAATTGGAAGATCTAAGGAATAAAGTGGCTTCCACGTCAAGTATTTAATAAAGTAAATTTTATGTCAATATCCCTCTTCTCCATTATGGGTTGGTGATTTGAAAAAACTTTCCCTGAATGTCCCATACTCATTTCTTCATTGTTTACTGCCTTAAGCCATCACTACCGTACTTATTTCTTCATTGAACAAAGGGAGTGTCAAGTTAGTGCAAAGATAATTCAACGCTTCTCCTTAATTTTCACTCTAATTACCATTATCAAGTTCCAATTTCCAACTGCAATGTCAACTACAAACCACAATCGTCATTAGCCCAAAAGGCAAAATTAAAAAAATTGTCTCTAAATAGTATATATCTTAAACGAGATACCATAATTAAGAACAAAATTGTGTTATTGAAGATAAGACAGAACAAATATCAAAAGTGCAAAATTCTTGGAGGCCCACTGTGCAATATATATGCACCAACTTACCATTTTGTCCTATCTTCCGTGAAACTAACTCACACAAAATAAAAAGTCATAGTAATAAGATTCAAGTACTAAAAAATTTAGTATCAAAGTGTACTTGAGGGTCTTTAAAATGGTTTAAACAAGAATCATTTCCATGTCAATGTCGACGTGGATCAATAGATAAAATATTTCAAAGTTATTACGAGATATATGATTTCAAATGTTGCCTACATCGATTTTGTGGTTACATTCGCACCAATATATATATATATGAGAGAGATGTTTGTTTGTTAACATTAGATGTGTATTTGACATATCAAAAATAATATATGACACTCCTCACTAAGAGTAGCGGACAGAATAAGAGCACTAGTAGAGGCTGTGCCGGTTGAGTGGCTCTTGGGCTGCTCAGTTTTGGCCATATTATTGCTTGATTGTGTACGATTTTGGGTATAAATCAGTGTATCCTCCTTTGTTATTGAGTATGTAGCAGATTATAAGGTGTAAAATTAGGTTAGGCTTGAGCGAAAATTCCCTATAAAGCTACTAAAATTATATTAGTTTTATTACTTAAACTGTCTTTGTTTTCTCGAACCCTTGTGATTTTGGAGCTTGTTCTAGCCAAAAGAGGTCTATTTGTTGTTATTATTTCTGCTGCTGATACTTTAATATGCTGCTTAGTGATTCACAATTTGAAAATTTTGAGACTTTTCCAAGTTGTTTTTGTGTATTAAGTTGATGTTTGATTGCTTTTGATGGTTTATGATTATGAATTTGTTTTTGGGTCTGGTCAAATAGCCAATCAGTATGACATTTTTTTAGTATTTGTTTGATTTTAGTTGTTTGAGTGATACAATAATTTTTTTCTAAGACTGTTATATCTGTGTGTACAAAATTAATAACTTGAATAGCCTTTGAAACTTTTTAGCCTTAGGACTTCCATTAGTTTGCTTCTTTTTTGCCCATATATTTTTGTAGACTACCAAAAAATGCAAAATATGTGTAGAAAATAATTTTATTGTCTATTTTTGTTTTCTATTTAATTCTATTCATTTTTGCTCATTTTTTCTTTTTTATTTGATGTCATTATTATTATTGTTACAACTCATTATTATTATTATTATTATTATTATTATTATTATTATTAGTATTATTATTATTATTACTAGTTTGGACCCGTGCTATGCACGAATAATGTAATACTCGTTAATAAGTTATTAACGAAAAAGTAAATATTTAATAACTACATTTAATAAATGAGATTAATAATCAAAAATTCTACAGATCACCATATGGTATGCTTCCACCCTTATCTAATTACATATAATTGAGTGTGACAGAAAAATAAGCAAAAATCAGTTGCCTAAAATCATTTTCACACATAATAATGTGGAAAAATATAACCACTCTTGTAAGAGTGGTACTAACCTATTAAGGTATATTCATGTATATTAAGAGTGGTGATTATTTATTGAAAAAATGATTATTTAGCATGGATAATAAGTGTGGCGAGATAATAAGCGTGACGAGTTATTTTGAAATAATTGAAATACATAAAAAGAATTTTTTTCGCATTGGACAATTTATGATAATCATATAAGTCAAATACTAAATTTATAATCAAAAAGAAATTTTTTTAAAAAATAATTGAAAAGAATTTTTATAAAAATTAAACACATAAAGGAAATATTTTTATGCAAATTTTCGATTTCTCTCTTTTATAGCACAATGCCCAATACATTGAAAAAATTAAAATAAGAAATAAACCTCAAATCTCAAACTCTAATCTCGTTTTCTCTCTTATTTTGTGCTTAATCAGTAAATTTCACATGTGCCCGCTTTATATCTTTTTTTTCTTAATGTTGTTTAAAGAAAAGTAAAATAAAATAAAACTAAAAAAATTCACCTTAATGAACAGAACCCTAATTTGAAGAAGAACTAAGTATTTTTAATCCGAGAGGCGGATCTACGTTAGGGCAACCGCGGTCGGCCAACCCTCGTCCTTTCGAGAGAAAAAACATGGCATAAAGAGTAAAAATAATAATATATTTTTTTGGGTCATTTTACCTCTCTGCGCTCGGAGAGTGAACCTCTTCCGCGTCAATGGCGAAAAGAGGTCGCCCACGCAAACATGGCTCCTCTCATCGAAAAAGCCCGAGCCTACGCCACGCTCTTTGCTCGCAACCGGTGTTCCGACCCAGTCTGTTTCGGGAGGGTGTGATGTCTCCTCCGCCTCCCCGAAGACCGATTGAACAGGCCACCGCAAAACCCTCGAATCCCGATTTGAGCCCGTCTAACCCCACCGAGAATGTGCAATTGATGAAGGAATTGGTCCAAGAAATTGCTTCGCTCCGGGCAACGACACGCTTCCAGCTGATCGCAAGAATCGAGGCTTCTTCGGGCTCGCACACCTCCACTGTTCCAACGAAGGACGCTCCCACCTATGCTACAATGGTGAATACAAATGAAGGTATGGCTTTGGACTATATCCCCTGTATCGAATTCAATGGTGTCAAATGTGCTATGATTGACAATGATGACATAGCTAATGAAATTGAATATTGGTCATCTTCGATTGTTTGTTGTGTTCGCTGGAGCGAACCCTCCATACAAAGTGTTCTCTGGTTTTCCGAATCGAGTCCGGACCACCTATAGAATACAGAGGATTGTAGCCATGAAGGATGGTTTGTTTTTAGTCCGATTCCATACTATAGAGGACAGGGATGCAATACTAAAAAAGGTCTCTGTTTCTTTGATAAGAAACCTGTTATGATGAAACCATGGAGTGTAGACCTAGAATTCAAACGGGAACATATTGAACAATTGCCAATTTGGGTGAAATTTCCCAACCTAGATGCGAAGTATTGGGGACCCCTAGTCTAAGCAAATTGGGGAGTATGTTAGGAAGGCCTATCAAAACAGATAAGCCAACAATGGAGAAATCTACATTGCATTATGCCAGGTTACTTGTTGAGGTGAAAATTGGAGACAACCTCCCGGATAGCATTGACTTTGCAACGGAGAAGGGGGTTTTGATCACTCAAGCTGTTGAATATGATTGGAAACCGGATAAATGCAATTTTTGCAAAATGTTTGGGCATTTGGAAGCCGCTTGTAAAAGAAAGGTTACTAGACAGGTATGGAAACCTCTACAGCTGGAGAACCAATCTGCAGTCACCCCTGTACCTGCAACTCCGGTCCCTGCAGCCCCTATTTCACCACCTGTTTTACCCGCAAACACCCCTGCATCACCTCACTTGGCAGCTAACCAACCTGCAGCTCCTCAACCTGTAGTTCCTAGAGCCCCTCAAGCCGCAGTCACTCCATCACCCGAACAAGAGTGTTCTACCGACTCCCAAAATGAGTTCGGACCTGTCCCTAGAAGATCGATTGCCGAAACCTAGATCAAACAGGTGCAGGTTGCTCACCGAGTAACCAACAGCTTTAATAGTCTTCTAGGGGGACAATAGATCCAACATGAGGATCCTCTGCTGGAATGTGCGAGGCCCGAACGGGCCCAATAAACAAGAAGATGTTAAGGCTTTCTTACGGAAAATAAAACCTGGCCTAGGTGCTCTAGTGGAAACAAAGATCAAGGATCAAAATGTGGCGATTGTTACTAAGTCACTCTTTCCAAATTGGCAGTCCTTCATCACAAATAAACATCATCCAAATGGTAGAATACTAGTTTTTGGGACCCAATGGAATTTCAAGTGCGGATAGCTTATAGTTCCGCTCAAATGGTTCACCGCTTAGCCACTTATAGAAATGGTACCCAATTGGGTGTATCTTTTGTTTATGGTTTCAACAAGGGACAACTGCGAATACCCCTTTGGACACAAATTAAAAATATACATACAGTGAATAGCTTACCTTGGTGTATTCTTGGAGATTTTAATAGTGTTTTGCTTCCAAATGATAGATTAGGTGGCAATGACATTACTGTGCAGGAAATGGAGGACTTTGCTTGACTGTGTTCGACATTGTGAGTCGATCGAAATGGTAGCCACTGGAGCAAATTACTCCTGGACTAACAAACACAAGGATGGGACAAGGATCTACTCCAAGATTGACAGATGCTTCACAAACCTTATTTGGGCTTTATAGTTGGACACTATGGCTGAATACCTACCCGAAAGAGTCTCGAGATCACACTCCTCTTATGGTGGCTACAAAGGACACAGTTTTTCACCCAACACTTTCGGATTTTGCAATATGTGGCTCAAACATCCTGGGATATCCACCATAGTACGCAAGGCTCTTGACACCGAAATCGGGGGTGTGTAATGTACGATTGATGCGAAGCTGAAACTCATGAAGCAGCCCCTTAAACAGACTCAACAGGAGGGATTTCCACAATATTCACCGAGCATAGAGACATGCTTTCGGTACAATTAACCGATACCCAAGCTTTATTGATGCAAGATCCTACTAATCAAACCCTGCAGGTTTTAGAAGCTGAAGTTAGAAGGCAATACTTGCGAGCACTTGGAAGCATCATATGCTTTAATGAGACAACAAAGCAAATCCGATTGGATAAACTATGGCGATACATGTTCCAAATTGTTCTTCCTCACTCGTTAAACAAAGAAAACAACGAAACTTTGTAAACGCACTTCAAAATGAGGGCGGAAGAATAGAAGGGCGGGAAGCCGTGAATGTTCACATGTTAGACTACTTCCAATGCATGCTTGGGTGCACCTGAGACACAACATAAAAGTCTGCAGCAAAGATATCTTCCAATTTGGGACTACATTGAGTTTGGAACAACGGATATCATTGTGTAAACCTTTTATCGAGAAGGAGATCCAACAAGCAATGTTTAGTATTCCCGATACTAAGTCACCAGGGCCGGATGGCTTCAACGAGTGGCTTTTTCAAAGGATGCTTGGGCTGAAGTGGGACCATTGGTAACGAAGCGGTGCAGGAATTTTTCACTACTCGGTAAAGTACTAAAACAAATTTGCCACACTAACTTAGTAATCATACCTAAGATTGCTTCCCCTCAAAATGCTGGTGATTTTAGGCCTATTGCTTGTCTGTGCAACCATCTACAAGTGTATATCCAAACTTTTGTGCATTAGGCTGAAAAGTGTACACAATCATCTGGTAGACCTAAACCAATGTGCTTTCATCCCGGACAGAGAACTGGTTCACAATGTTATGCTTTGCCAAGAGTTAATAAGAGGTTACAACAGGAAAGGAGGGGCTGCCGGATGTATTATGAAGATCGATCTACGAAAACCTATGACTCGATATATCATGACTTTGTTGAAGACACATTGATAGGCTTGAAATTCCCTAGGAAATTCATTCAATGGGTCATGATTTGCTTAAAGAATGCATATTTTTCGGTGGTAGTGAATGGAGAAAGTCATGGCTACTTCAAGGGTACTAGAGGATTGAAGCAAGGTGATCCAATTTCACCTTTACTCTTTGTACTGGTTATGGAGACCTTCAATAGATACACTAAGATGCATATACAAAATGCAAATTTCAGCTTTCACACTCGTTGCGGGGAGATGAAGCTTTGCCAACTCTCGTTTGCAGATGACCTGCTATTATTTTGCAAAGCTAACAAGCGATCGAGTAACTTGCCTACTTCAGGCTTTTGAGGCCTTTGCGAAGCTTCGGGAATGAAAATAAACCTGCAGAAGTCCCAAATGGTCATAGCAGGTGTTAACGAGTTAGAGAAAAGTGAACTGCTCGCAACTCACGAGCTTCTCAGCTGGGAATATCCCCTTCAAATACCTTGGTGTACCTATTACAGCAGGTAGATTATCCATCTCGGATCTGTCATCTTCCGGTAGAGAAAATCGTAGCAAGGATAAGAACTTGGCAAAGCAAACATTTGTCTTATGCTGGGAGAATTACCCTTATCAACAGAGTGTGCTAATGGGGGTGTATGGTTTTTGGGCTAATAATTTTGTACTCCCCAGAATGTGGTGAAGAAGATTACCTCCATTTGTAGAAATTTTCTATGGACAGGTAATGACCTATACACCAGGAGACCTCTTGTGGCATGGCACCAAATCTGCCTACCAAAGAAACAAGGTGGTTTGGGCTTGAAAAATCTGGAAGAATGGAATAAAGCCTTGATTGCTAAACATGTGTGGGCGATAGCGAGAGAAAAAGATGCTTTGTGGGTAAAGTGGATTCATGTACACTACTTAAAGAAAGTTTCCTGGTGGAGCTACGCACCAAAGGCTGATTGTTGCTGGTATTTCAAGAAAATGATCAAAGTTAGAGACCAAATGTCCTCTACTAATCACAACTTCCAAGCTTTCTTAAATCTCGGGGGGATTACAGGTGCAACATTGGGCTATAACGCGCTCACTGCAGCAAGTTGGCAAGGCCCCGTGGACCAAGTTAGTATGGAATTCAAGCAATACTCCGAAACATTCTTTCATCTTGTGGCTCATTATGCTGGATAAGCTTCAGGTCCTGCATAAGCTAAGTAGCTACGTGGATAACTTGGATACTACCCGCCCCATCCGTGCCAACCGAGCGAGAAACACAACAAGCATATCCTTTTTGAGTGTGACTTCGCAACCGAAGTTAGAAATCAAATTATGAAGTGGCTTCAAATCAAGTATCCAGCACAATCATACTCTCAGCTACTCAAATGGCTGTGCCGGATGCGTAAGCCGGGACAGATTGCCGGCTTCATAAGAGCCACAATGGTCTGCTTTGTTCTATGAGGTATGGAAGAGCAGGAATGAAAAAATTTTCAATCAAGTGAACCCCGATGCGAATAGAGTTGTGACCGTTGTCAAAAACTCGTATGAGGTTAAGATTTCATTTTCTTAGCAAGGGTGGGACAAAATACCAACAATGTAAGCCTTGGATGACCTAATGTGCATAGAGATGAATATGCACAATGAGTTGTACATGTCCCCGTAATCTTCACGGGGTTGCGTTGTTTTTGGTAATGAAAACTTATTTTCTTCCAAAAAAAAAAAAAAGAATTTTGTAGCTTAACCGGTGACAACGTAAATGTCTATATCGGTGGTAGAAGTTGCTTCAAGCGCAAACTGGTAATAGGAAAAAAAACACTCGCTCAAGGGGTAATATGTCCATAGATATAAGTATGGCGAGTGATGGTGTTTTCTTTGGATATAAGTGTGTGGTTAAAGACGACTCTCATCTAACTTATTTAGTGTGTGGAATATTTGTCCACTCATACCATTTCCACACTTAACATAAGTATGGTAAAAGCGTGGATGCATGTCGTATTTTGAAAATGATAGAATAGACACAAAATTAAAAAGTAAGTGGAAAGACAGAGAAACTCATGATCCAAACAAATCAAATTAGACAAAAATTACATAAATAAGTAATTAAACTCATACCTTAATCATAACAGACCTACTCCAATTGACCGACCTTTACTTGATTCAATCACTTTCAAAACTTAAAGCCACTAATTAAAGATTAGTTTGAAACTAATACCATGTTCTTTAGTCACTTCAACCACATCTTCCTAACAAATTAATAAACCAAACAATGACAGAAGCTATTGTTACATCTTTACAATACATATTTTATTTTTTAGTAGAAAGGAAGAACAAATTTTCTCATCTAATGAAATATCTTATTCATCCATGTAACACCCCGAATCTTAATCGTATTTAATTACTCTAAATTTATATTTTATCGTTTTAATATTTTTTAAGATTAGTGAGCCATATGAAATTGGGGACAAGAGTATGTACTAAAATTATATAATTTATTTCAATACGAATTAATAAATGTTTCTAGGCACGAGATAATTATTTAAATATTTTCAAGCTCGTGAAGGGATACATATATCGGAACGACATAGATTTTGGGCTCGAAAAAAATATATATTATTATAACAATAAATAAGATTTAGCCAAATGTATGCTGAATTGACACAAAAGGGTATATTTTAGGAAATTTTACTAAGGGTTTAGTAGTGTTAATATTTGTCTAAATTATATATTACTAAAAGTGTTCTAATTCTTGAGTCAATTAGGACGACAAGGTGCTCATATGTGAGATAAAAAAAATAATAATAATGATAATGCCCAATTTGATTGTATAGATAGGATGAGATAAAAGCATTTTGTTCGATTCGATCATAAATGCATAGTATGGGATGTCGAAAGAAGTATTCAAAGAGTAGGGTGACCTAGGTTAGTTATTAAGTGAAGAGCAACGTCTTGAATTGAAGATCCGATGACAACCGGAAAATTATTTAGAAGTTGAAATATGTAGACTAGGGACTCTATGGGTTGAAGTTTGCAAGTTGAATACACATGGAAGGGTTAGATGCAAGGTTAATATGTGGTTTCAAAATTTTAAATGATGAAAGTCATTTATATTATGTTAAAGGAGCTTATTAATAACTAAATAAATAATAATAAGTTATTAAAGCTTCAAGATAATTAGAGGTTAAATAAATTAATTAGTTAACGTACATCGATAGAAATTCACAAGTTGGATTTTTGTAAGCAAAGATACCAAACCGAAATAATACAAGAAGAATGGGTTGTACGTGGGACTGAAAAAAGGAGAATAAATAATATCTAAGGTACGTTATTGCTTGTACCCTTCCCAAAGTGCTCATCTTTATTATTGAGTTTACTTGTTTTAATAATATAAATAATTTGGACCCACTTTACGATCACAGTTCACGATTACGATTACTGATACTGATATTTACAGCTTACGAACACGATTACAGTTCACGAGGGCCCTCCCGATCGATCGAGATAAATGAATGAATTGTTTATACAGATCACGATTACATATATGATGATTTCACAGAATTGCCATGGCATTCATATGTACAGAAATGGGTCCTAAACTATTTCAAAGATTAACGCATATTGACATTACTTCGGTTTACTTTAGTTTTACACGTAAATAACTTTTGAAACCGATTTCAATTATCTGCGCGCGCTCACCGACTTTTATAATATATTTTTACGAGTACAAGGATAGTGTACTTGGGCCTATAGCTCATTCTTGTTTTTATGTTTTCTTAAATGTTTTTAGGGAAGAAAATATTGTTAATGTTGGGCAAGAAGTGATAAGAGCAAAGGAATCGGGATGTGTTGACTCGGATCGGTGATCGGACTTTGGGTTAATCTTGAAGGGTTCTATGGTTGACTTTTGACAATTGTGTTTTTTGGTTAAGATATCCGTGTGGATTTAATTGTTTGCGGAGTTATTTCGTTGATGGTGAATTGTTAAATGTCATAATGTATTTTGGGGAGAACGAACTTATGTTTGGTGGTTTAAATTCTGTATATATTGAGTTTGATGTACGAGACTTTAATTGTAAGTGTTTAGGTAAATTGAAAAGATTATCATATGTCTTGTTGTAATGTTAGCCTGGTCTCTCAAGGAGGGACGATAGTAACGCCCTAATATGATAGTGTTTTCTCGCTGCCTTATTATATTATATTTATTCAATAAGTGTGTTTTATATAGTGATGATACTTGGGAGTTACAATCCACCCAAAAATATATAATTAAATATATATTGTTCACTTTGATAGTTATCTCATTAGATTTCAATCGAGTCACAATTTGAAGTCACAAAGGAAAAAAAACGTAACTTGTGATTCTCTTTTTTTTTTTTTTTTGTATGAAATCGATGTAATCTCATTACCACTCGGGAAAATTAGCTCATGTACATGGGGTCATTAGGTGTGAAATAAACACCCTATGAAACAAAACCGAGAGTCTCTCTTTGTGTTTAGTCTTTGTATAAATATGAGCAAGAAACTTGATTCTATTGTTGATTAGGCTTAAGCATAGTCCCGTGACTTGGCAAGCGATCCGTGAAACTCTATTGAAACATCCGGAATTTCTCTCCCTCCAAAGTTGAGCTGTGGCAGTTGTGATGCATATTCCAAATATTTTGGCTTGGAGCTTAGGGTATCTGCGTGCTTCATATATGTCTTTCACATGTTTGAGGCTACGGACAGATTGCCATAGTTGTTTCCGGGTTAGGATATTTTGTATCGCCATTTGACTCGTATGCACATCTATAGAAGAGGTGCTCATGAGATTCCTGCTGGTGTAGGCATAATTGGCATATATCGGAGGTTGTTGGTATGAGCATAGCCCTCAATCTATCCATAGTTGGTAGCCTTTTCAGCCATGCCCTCCGAAGTTCACGAGAGAATTTTGGAATGTTATATCTATCCCATATCACTGTGTAAATGGTATGTTAGGCACACTCGCTTTGAAGCCATTTATAGCCACTTGCAATTGTGTATTCACTAGAGGTATTAGCTACCCATCTATTGTTGGAATAGCCGATTGCAAACTCCCTTCGAATTTTCGGGATTTGTCTCTAGTACCATACGAGTATTAGCTGTTGCTTGGACCTGCCATATGTCATTCTGTTTGATGTATAATCCATGGATCCATTTCACCCATAGGCAGCATTTATCATCAATAAAAAACCATAAGTGTTTCGCCACCGCAGCTTTGTTCCAAATCCCACAGTTTCTTATTCCTAACCCTCCTGCCGATTTGGGCTCGCATATAGTGTTCCAGTGCAATGGGGGAACTTTTGTGAACTCAGCAGTTTGGGACCATAAGAAGTTCCTACAGATGGCTTCAATTTGTTTGATGACTTTCTTGGGTAGCATAAATAAGCTAGCCCGATCTGTGTGCATAGCCATCGAACGGAATTTATAAGTTGGAGTCCGCCAGCATATGAAAGGTGCCTAGATGTCCAAGCATCGCACCCTTTTGGTGATCTTCTCTACCAATTGTTGGCAATCACTAATTTTCCATTTCTTTGTTGTTAGAGAAACCCTAGGTATTTGATAGGGAACTCACCTTTGGGGAAACCTGTAATCTCTTGAATTTGTTTGCTGACCCCTTCTGTTGTTCCAGCAATAAACACTTGCGATTTGTGGGTGTTTCGTTGTTAATCCGATGGAGTTTGAGAAGTGGCGAAGTGCTGTCATCATTGTCTTCACTATGGGAATATGACCCTTACAAAATATCATTAGGTCGTCCGCAAAGCTTATGTTAATAAGCTTCAATCCTTTACACAATGGATGGAATCCGAAAGTTTGTTGGCTAGCTTGGAACTGCAAGGTTCTAGTAAGGTAGTCCATAACTAGAACAAAAAGGAGGGGAGATACAGGATCCCCTTGTCTCAGTGCCTTTCTTCCCATGGAACCATCCATTTGTTCTGCCATTAATACTCAAGGTATATGTGCAGGTAGTTACTGCCGTCATGACCCAATTTCGAATTCGGTGGGGAATTTCAGGTGGCATAGTAGGCTGCTGCAGGAACTCCCATGAGATGGAGTCATAGGCCTTCCTAAGTCAATTTTAAACATGCATCTCGGAGAGACTTTTTTCCTTTGATATAGTCTTACCCAGTCTTGACAGATCATTATGTTGTGGCCAATTAGTCTCCCTTAAATAAAAGCAGATTGGTTGTCATTCACAAGAGAGGGAGTACTTTCTTCGAGTCTTTCACATAGCATTTTTGAGATACACTTGTATAGGGTATTGCAGCGAGGCAATGGGCCTATAATCTGCTGCTGTTGCTTGGGTTAGGCACCTTAGGGACAAGTGTTATTCTTGTAGCATTCCATTGTTGAGGTAGGACTCCATATTGGAAGAAGTAGAGTACGGCCGAGCATATATCCTCTTCAATAATGGTCCAACTTCCTCTAAAACCCCCACCGTTAAACCCATCTGGCCTTGGACTTTTGTGAGTAGGGATGGAGAATAATGCTCTTTTAACATCATCCATGGTGAACGGTTTGACGAGGGCTATTTGTTCGGAGATGTTCAATGTTCCCCCATGGCAATTATGTCGTCATGTATCAGCTCGGTGGTTTTTGCGGGGTTTCCCAATTGTTCACTATAGAATTGCAAGAAGTGATCCACCACCTGTGAATAGTCCCAACACCATTCCCCATTATTCATCCGGAACGAGGAGATTCTATTGGCATGGTGTTTAGCTTTTAACACTTCATAGAAGTATTTGTCATTTGAATCTCCCATGTTCGACCAATTGTCCTTTGGTTTTTTAGATGTAGAAGCTCTCAAGTCTGTCTTTCCACATTTTGACTTCGAGTGTGAAGTTGGAATTCCATGTCATGTAGGGATTAATCATGTGGGCTGCGTTGGAGTTTCATATGGATGTCCCCAACGGTTGCCTTAGCTTGAGCATATCCGCCTTGGATATCCCCAAACTTATCCTTGTTCGGTTACTCGAGAGGTCGCTGTGGTTTATCTAGCTTCTTGTAAACTTGAACCATTATGTTTCCTCCTATGCTTGTTTTCCATACAGCCCCTATGATGCTTAGGAAGCATGGATCAGAAATCCACATGTCAAAGAACTTGAAAGGGCTTCGTCCAATTTTCCGCATCTCAAAAATTTTACTAAGCCTGGAGAGTGATCGGAGGCTTCATCAAATAAAAATACCGTGGCAGCATCCGGGTTGGCAGTGAGCCATTGGCCATTGACTAGGACCCTGTCAATTTTAGAGAAGATTCTAGAATGTGGTTCCCGCTTATTTGTCCAAGTATACTTGCAGCCATGCCATTTCATATCCTGTAACCCCGCAGAATAAACACAGTTCGAAAATCAGCAATGTCTTGGTAGGTAATCGGGGCACCCCTATTCTATCGTCCATGAATAACAAGTGATTGAAGTCCCCATCACCA
>JAITYX010000062.1:62500-82500 GCA_021018815.1 Talinum fruticosum
TGGCAGGGAGGTTTGATGGCAATACTCATCTTTTAATAATTTAGAAAACTTACAATAGTAAAAGATATGATTTAAATATTTTTGTCAATAATAAGTCACGAGATAGACATGTTAAGAAGAAACTAAAATAAATTGTATTTGTAACAAAAAAAATGATTGTGCAAAAATTTTGAGACAAATGAATTTATTCGAAATCCTATGGGCTTAATAGAAGTTGGCATATTAAGTTTGTAATCCTTTAAACATAACACAAATTACGAACTTAAAGTTCACAAATTACGAACTGAAGCAATATAATTCCTAACTTTTTATTCATTACGTTTTATTCCACAACATATTTGAATCATAATTTTCTATTTTTCAGGCATTTTTAATTATTAATATCAAGTATATATGTAGTTGTTAAATTTTTATTATATTAATTTATGATTTATTAAGGTTTATTAAATCATTCCGTACATAGGATGAAAGTAATAACCAAATTGCTTCCTCGGATAGTTAAATATTTAAATGTTATTTTTATAACATGCTCTTATTGATTTTAATTTTAAAAATTCTTATAATAAATATATTTTGAACTAATATAATTTTATGACACCAAGTCAAAAAACACCATCAACAATGAAAAATTAATAATGTTAGACAAAATTATTATATTTCAGGCCCAAAATAATATTGCATATCAATATACATAAAAATAAATGAGAGCTAATATACAATCCAAACCCTAAATAAATAAATACATAACTATATATGTTAATTTTATTTTATGTCTTAATATATTTTAATTTTCAGATTATTTTTCTTTTAATTTTTGTTATTTTTTAGTCAGTTTGTTAGAAGTTAGAAATTAGTATTCTTTAGTTAATTTTATTTTTATAATATTATAGGGTTTAGTTAGAATCTTTTTAATCTGTTAGTATTAATTTTCTTATTTTTTATAACTGATTTAATAACTTTTTGGATTTTTTTCTAATTTAGGTTAAAGTAGGTCTTTAATTTAATAAATTTATAAATTTAGTTTTTTCATTTTGATTTGAGGTGTTTAGGATATATTCAGGTCCAAAAATAATTTTAATATTCTGGTAATTTAGTTATTTATTTTCTCATTTATTTAGTGCAGTTTATTATTTGTTTTACTTTCTGTTTAAGATTATATTTTTATTTTATTATTTTTAATTATGTTTAATTTTTTTGGAAACTATAAAAAAATGTTTTTGGGTTTTAGGTTACTTTTATATTTTTTAAAATTTTTTATTTAATTTATTATATAATTTTGTATATTTGTTATTTATTAATTTTCTACTTAGTTTTGTTTTTATTTTCTGTTTTATATTTTTATGAATTAATTAGGATGATTAATTATTATTTAACTTTTATATTAACAATAGATAATTTCATAATATATAACTGATTTGATAATTTTTCAGACTTATATACTAATTTAGACTAAAGCATGTTTTTAATTTAATAAATTTATAAATTTATTTTTTTCATTTTTATTTTTGGTTTTTAGGCTATTAGGTCCATAAAATAGTTTTAATATTTTGGTAATTTAATTATTTATTTTTGTATTTATTTAGTGCATTTTATTATTTGTTTAACTTTTTGTTTAAGATTATGATTTGATTTTATTATTTTTAATTTTGTTTAATTTTTCTGAAAAATTGTATATAGTATTCTTATTATTATTATTATTATTATTATTATTATTATTATTATTATTATTATTTTGGCATGGAGTAAAAAAGAGTCCATATATGAGTGGAAACCTATTTTTTTCAATGATAATTTTTTTATTGGACAAAACTCCTAAATTCGCTCTTAGACCGCTATGTCATCTTTTTGAAAAGATTAGCATAATATAGTGTATAGATTATTATTATTATTATTATTATTATTATTATTATTATTATTATTATTATTATTATTATTATTATTATTATTATTATTATTATTATTATTATTATTGGAGTCTATAGATGAATGGAAACTTATTTTTTAAATGATAAATTATTTATTTTTTATTGACCGAAACTTCTTAATTCACTCTGGTTGCAGCATTTCAAAATTTGAAAAGATTGGCATTATATAGTGTATAGATTATTATTATTATTACTATTATTATTATTATTATTATTATTATTATTATTATTATTATTATTATTATTATTATTATTATTATTATTATTATTATTGTTATTATTAGTATTATAGTTATTATTATTGCATAGATTATTATTATTATTATTATTATTATTATTATTATTATTATTGTTATTATTATTATTATTATTATTATCATTATGATTATTATTATTATTATTATTATTATTATTATTATTATTATTATTATTATTATTATCATTATGATTATTAGTATCATTATGATTATTATGATTATTATTATTATTATTATTATTATTATTATTATTATTATTATTATTATTATTATTATTAGCATTATTATTATTATTATTGTTGTTATTATTATTATTATTATTATTATTATTATTATTATTATTATTATTATTATTACTAGTTCGGACTCGTGCTATGCACGGAGTAATGTTGTACAATGTATAACTTAAGAAATTATTAAATTACGTAGCGATGTTGCACTTGCGAGTTTCTTTTTCTCGATCATTTGATTTTATTGAATGATTTCACTTTCAACAACATTCTTATTCATGTTATCCCCTCATAACGAAAACGCTTTTGTAACTCATCAAAGTTATCAAAACCCAACACATAAGAATCATTAGAGTCTAGCACACATTTCTCTTCCAATTATTCTAAATTTCAAAAGAATAAATAAATAATCTAAAATAATAAATAAAAAAGAATGTTAAAAAATATCATCAAGGTTTTAAGATTACACACGTAATTTGGAATATTAAGAAGTCGGACCCCTCTAAGAATCAAACAATTTAAATAATCCTAACTCATACAGTTATAGTAATAGTGTGACAATATGTTTGGGTATCAAAAGGTAAATATTAGTAGGAAAAAGAATAATATATGATTGGTAGATAATGAGCTAGATGACCTATAGATGACAATAAATATATCATTATGTCATAAATTAATATTACAATACTAAGTACATCAAATCAATAAAAGAATATCAAACTTATAATTTATAACTTTTTACAAAGTCAATACTAATTTAACTTAATAGACACCTAGATAAATATTTATATGCAACCAACTTATTAAAACATCATTGACTTAAATACTTTACGAACTCTTAAAAAGTATACATATACCCATAATGGGATCTCATTTTTTAAAAATTATAAGGTGAGTTACAATGATTTATCCATTCTTACCTACCTCTGCACACAAAGATAATTAAACATATAATAACTACTTATATTGAGATTAATAGTGAAAAATATTATAATGATAGAAGTGATCCAAATATATATAACAATAATAGGTAATTTGTATCATAATAAAGGGAATGATAGGTCAATTTGCGGCATAGGGTAATCAAATCATTTGTGTTTTGTTCTTATATTGAAAATTGATCGCGATTTTAGTAACGAATCAATGGGGCAAAAATATTGATACAATTGAGATTTTATAAATACATGTTTTACTCGATTAATAACCAATTGCTTCCCTCGAGACACAACTCTTCCTCTCAATTAATTAACATAATAAGAGTAACATGAGATTTTATTTAAAGATGGCGGAGAGGTTTGATGGCAAATACTCATCTTTTGATAATATAGAAAACATACAATAGTAAAAGATATGATTTAAATATGTTTATCAATAATAAGTCACGAGATAGACATGTTAGGAAGAAATTAAATAAACTATATTTGTAGCAAAAAAAAATTGATCTGTATGTTCTGCAAAAATTTTGAGACAAATGAATTTATTCAAAGTCCTATGGGTTTAATAGAAGTTGGCATATTAAATTTGCAATCATTTAAGCATAACACAAATTACGAACTTAAAGTACACAAATTACGAACTGAAGCAATATAATTCCTAACTTTTTGTTCATTACGTTTTATTCCACAACATATTTGAATCATAATTTTCTATTTTGTAGGCATTCTTAATTATTAATATCAAGTATATATGTAGTTGTTATATTTTTATTATATTAATTTATGATTTATTAAGGTTTATTAAATCATTTTGTGCATAGGATGAAGGTAATAACCAAATTGCTTCCTTAGATAGTTAAATATTTAAATATTATTTTTATAACATGTTCCTGTTGATTTTAATTTTAAAAATTCTTATAATAAATATATTTTGAACTAACAAAATTTTATACCACCAAGTCAAAAACACCATCAACAATGAAAAATTAATTATGTTAGACAAAATTATTATATTTCATACCCAAAATAATATTGCATATCAATATACATAAAAATAAATGAGAGCTAATATACAATCCAAACCTTAAATAAATAAATACATAAATATATATATATATATTAATTTTATTTTATGTCTTAATATATTTTAATTTTTAGATTACTTTTCTTTTCATTTTTGTTATTTTTTATTCAGTTTGTTAGAAGTTAAATAAAATTATCCTTCTTCGGTTAATTTTATTTTTATATTATTATAGAGTTTAGTTAGAATCTTTTTAATCTGTGAGTAAAAATTTTCTTAGTTTTTATAACTGATTTGATAATTTTCTAGATTTTTTTCTAATTTAGGTTCAAGCAGGTTTTTAATTTAATAAATTTATAAATTTAGTTTTTTCATTTTGATTTAGGTGTTAGGATATATTCAGGTCCAAAATAATTTTAATGTTCTGGTAATTTAATTATTTATTTTCTCATTTATTTAGTGCAGTTTATTATTTATTTTACTTTCTGTTTAAGATTATATTTATATTTTATTATTTTTAATTCTGTTTAATTTTTCTGGAAAACTATAAAAAAATATTTTTGGGTTTTAGGTTACTTTTATATTTTTCAGATTTTTTATTTAATTTATTATATAATTTTGTCAGTTTGTTATTTATTAATTTTCTACTTAGTTTTGTTTTTATTTCCTGTTTTATATTTTTATGAATTAATTAGAATGATTAATTATTATTTAATTTTCATATTAAAATTAGATAATTTTATAATGTATAACTGATTTGATAATTTTTCAAAATTATTTACTAATTTAGGTTAAAGTATGTTTTTAATTTAATAAATTTATAAATTTAGTTTTTTCATTTTTATTTTAGGTTTTTAGGCTATTAGGTCCATGAAATACTTTTCATATTTTGGTAATTTAATTATTTATTTTCGTATTTATTTAGTGCATTTTATTATTTTTTTAACTTTTTGTTTAAGGTTATGTTTTTATTTTATTATTTTTAATCTTATTTAATTTTTCTGAAAAATTATTATTATTATTATAATAATTATTATTATTATAATTATTATTATTATTATATTTATTTTAGCATGGAGTAAAAAAGAGTCCATATATGAGTGGAAACCTATTTCTTTTCAATGATAAATTATTTTTTTTTATTGGACGAAATTTCTAAATTCACTCTTAGACCGCCATGTGATCTTTTTGAAATGATTGGCATTATATAGTGTATAGATATAGATTATTATTATTATTATTATAGTTATTATTACTGTTATTGTTGTTGTTATTATTATTATTATTATTATTATTATTATTATTATTATTATTATTATTATTAGTATTATTATCATTATTATTATTATTATTATGATTATTATGATTATTATGATTATTATTATTATTATTATTATTATTATTATTATTATTATTATTATTATTATTATTATTATTATTATTATTATTATTATTAGAGTCCATAAATGAGTGGAAACTTATTTTTTAAATGATAAATTATTTATTTTTTATTGGATGAAACTCCTTAATTCACTCTGGTTGCAGCATTTTAAAATTTGAAAAGATTGACATTATATAGTATATATATAGATTATTATTATTATTATTATTATTATTATTATTATTATTACTATTATTATTATTATTATTATTATTATTATTATTAGAGTCCATAGATGAGTGGAAACTTATTTTTTAAATGATAAATTATTTATTTTTTTATTGGACTAAACTCCTTAATTCACTCTGGTTGCAACATTTCAAAATTTGAAAAGATTGGCATTATATAGTGTATAGATTATTATTATTATTATTATTATTATTATTATTATTATTATTATTATTACTAGTCCGGACTCGTGCTATGCACGGAGTAATGTTGTACAATGTATAACTTAAGAAATTATTGAATTACGGAGCGATTTTGTACTTGTGAGTTTCTTTTTCTCGATCATTTGATTTTATTGAATGGTTTCACTTTCAACAACATTATTTTACATGTTATCCCCTCATAGTGAAAACGCTTTCGTGACTTATCAAAGTTATTAGAACCCAACACATAAAAATTATTAGAGCCCATCACACATTCATCTTCCAATTATTCTAAATTTCAAAATAATAAATAAATAATCTAAAATAATAAATAAAAAAGAATGTTAAAAAATATCATCCAAGTTTTAAGATTACAATCGTAATTTAGAATATTAAGAAGTCAGGCCCCTCTAAGAATCAAACAATTTAAATAATCGTAACTCCTACAGTTATAGAAATAGTGTGACAATATGTTTGGGTATTAAAAGGTAAAAATATTAGTAGGAAAAGGAATAATATATGATTGGTAGATATTAAGTCGGATGACCTATAGATGACAATAAATATCATTATATCACAAATTAATATTATAACACAAAGTACATCAAATCAATAAAAGAATATCATACTTATAACTTATAACTCTCTACAAAGTCAATACTAATTTAACTTAATAGACACTTAGATAAATATTTATATGCAAAAAACCAACTAAAACATCATTGACTTAAATATTACACGAACTCATAAAAAGTATACATATACCCATAATGGGATCTCATTTTTTTAAAATTATAAGGTGAATATAATGATTTATCCATTCTTACCTACCTCTGTACACGAAGATAATTAAACATATAATAACTACTTATATTGAGATTAATAGTGAAAAATATTATAATGATAGAAGTGATCCGAATATATTTAACAATAATAGGTAATTTGTATCATATTAAAGGGTATGATAGGTCAATTCGCGACGTAGGGTTAAACAATCATATGTGTTTTGTACTTATATTGAAAATTGATCGCGATTTTCGTAGTGAATTAATGGGGCAAAAATATTGATACAATTGCGATTTTATAAATACATGTTTTACTCGATTAACAACCAATTGCTTCCCTTGAAATACAACTCTTCTTCTCAATTAATTAGCATAATAAGAGTAACATGAAGTTCTATTTCAAGATGGCGTGGAGATTTGATTGTAAATACTCATCTTTTAATAATTTAGAAAACTTACAATAGTAAAAGATATGATTTAAATATGTTTGCCAATAATAAGTTACAAATAGACATGTTAGGAAGACACTAAATTAAATCACAAATAATAATTATATGTATGTTGTGCAAAAATTTTGTAACAAATGAATTTATTCAAAGTCATATGGGCTTAATAGAAGTTGGCATATTAAGTTTACAATCCTTTAAACATAACACAAATTACGAACTTTAAGTCCACAAATTACGAAATGAAGGAATATAATTCCTAACTTTTTATTCATTACGTTTTATTCCACAACATATTTGAATCATAACTTTCTATCTTATGGGCATTTTTAATTATTAATATCAAGTATATATGTAATTGTTATATTTTTATTATATTAATTTATGATTTCTTAAGGTTTATTAAATCTTTCCGTACATAGATGAATGTAATAACCAAATTGCTTCCTGAGATAGTTAAATATTTAAATATTATTTTAATAACATGTTCCTGTTGATTTTAATTTTAAAAATGCTTATAATAAATATATTTTGAACTAATACAATTTTATGGCACCAAGTCAAAAAACATCATCAACAATGAAAAATTAATAATGTTAGACAAAATTATTATATTCCAAGCTCAAAATAATATTGCATATCAATATACATAAAAATAAATGAAAGATAATATACAATCCAAACCCTAAATAAATAAATACATATAACTATATATATTAATTTTATTTTATGTCTTAATATATTTTAATTTTCATATTACTTTTGTGTTTGGACCTGAATATTTTTTAGTCAGTTTGTTAGAAGTTAGAATAAAATTAGTTCTTCTGTTAATTTTATTTTTATATTATTATAGGATTTAGTTAGAGTCTCTTTAATCTGTTAGTATTAATTTTCTTATTTTTTATAACTGATTTGATAATTTTTTAGATTATTTTTCTAATTTAGGTTAAAGTAGGTCTTTAATTTAATAAATTTATAAATTTAGTTTTTTCATTTTGATTTTAGGTGTTTAGGATATATTCAGGTCCAAAAATAATTTTAATATTCTGGTAATTTAATTATTATTTTCTCATTTATTTAGTGCAGTTTATTATTTATTTTACATTCTGTTTAAGATTATATTTTTATTTTATTATTTTCAATTCTGTTTAATTTTTCTGGAAAACTATAAAAAATTTTTTTGGGTTTTAGGTTACTTTTATATTTTCTCATATTTTTGATTTAATTTATTATATAATTTTGTATATTTGTTATTTTTTAATTTTCTACTTAGTTTTGTTTTTATTTTCTATTTTATTTTTTTATGAATTAATTAAGATGATTAATTATTATTTAATTTTTATATTAAGAGTAGATAATTTTATAATATATAACTAATTTTATAATTTTTCAGACTTATTTACTAATTTAGGTTAAAGCATATTTTTAATTTAATAAATTTATAAATTTAGTTTTTTTATTTTTATTTTAGGTTTTTAGGCTATCGGGTCCAGAAAATAGTTTTAATATTTTGATAATTTAATTATTAATTTTTGAATTTATTTAGTGCATTTTATTATTTGTTTAACTTTTTGTTCAAGATCATGTTTTTATTATTATTATTATTATTATTATTATTATTATTATTATTATTATTATTATTATTATAATATTTATATTTATTGTAGCATGGAGTAAAAAAGAGTCCATATATGGGTGGAAACCTTTTTTTTTCAATGATAAATTATTATTTTTTGATTGGATGAAACTCCTAAATTTACTCTCAGACCGCCATATCATCTTTTTGAAAAGATTGCTATTATATGTAGTATAGATTGGACGAAACTACTAAATTTACTTTAAGACCGCCATATCATCTCTTTGAAAAGATTGCTATTATATGTAGTATAGATTATTATTATTATTACTAGTCTAGACCCGTGCTATGCACTGAACAATGTTATATAATGCATAACTTAAGAAATTATTAAATTACGGAGCAACATTGTACTTATGAGTTTCTTTTTCTCGATCATTTGATTTTATTGAATGATTTCACTTTCAACAACATTCTTGTACATATTATCCCCTCATAGCGAAAATGCTTTCGTGACTCATCAAAGTTATCGAACCCAACACATAAAAATCATTAGAGCCCTACACACATTCATCTTACAATTATTCTAAATTTTAAAAGAATAAATAAATAATCTAAAATAATAAATTAAAAAATTAAAAAATATCATCAAAGTTTTAAGATGATACTTGTGATTTGGAATATTAAGAAGCCAAGCCCCTTTAAGAATCAAACAATTTAAATAATCCTAATTTATACGAGTTATAGAAATAGTGTGACAATATGTTTGGGTATCAAAAGGTAAAAATATTAGTAGGAAAAAGAATAATATATGATTGGTAGATATTGAGTTATATAACCTATAGATGACAATAAATATCATTATGTCACGAATTAATATTATAACACAAAGTATATCAAATCAATAAAAGAACATCAAACTATTATAACTCATAACTCCCTACAAAGTTAATACTAATTTAACTCAATAGACGCCTAGATAAATATTTATATGCAACCAACCTACTAAAACATCATTGATTTAAATATTACACAAACTCTTAAAAAGTATAGATATACCCATAATGAGATCTAATTTTTTAAACTTATAAGGTGAATATAATGATTTATCCATTCTCACCTACTTGTGCACACAAAGATAGTTAAACATATAATGACTACTTATACTGAGATTAATAGTGAAAAACATTATATAATAGAAGTGATCCAAATATATTTAACAATAATAGGTAATTTGTATCATAGTAAATGGCATGATAGGTCAATTCACGGTGTAAGTTAATAAAATCATCTATGTTTTGTACTTATATTAAAAATTAATTGCGATTTTAGTAGTGAATCAATGGGGCAAAAATATTGATACAATTGATGTTTTATAAATACATGTTTTACTCAATTAACAACCAATTGCTTCCCTTGAGACACAACTCTTCCTCTCAATTAATTAACACAATAAGAGTAACATGAAATTGTATTTTAAGATTGCGGGGAGGTTTGATGACAAATACTTTTCTTTTAATAATTTAGAAAACTTACAATAGTAAAAGATATAATTTAAATATGTTTATCAATAATAAGTCATATATATACATGTTAGGAAGAAACTAAAATAAATTGTATTTGTCACAAAAAAAAAATGATCCGTATGTTGTGCAAAAATTTTGAGACAAATGAATTTATTCGAAGTCATATGGGCTTAATAGAAGTTGGCATATTAAGTTTGCAATCCTTTAAACATAACACAAATTAAAAACCTAAAGTCCACAGATTACGATCTGAATCAATATAATTCCTAACTTTTTATTCATTACGTTTTATTCCACAACATATTTGAATCATAACTTTCTATCTTGTAGGCATTTTTAATTATTAATATCAAGTATATATATAGTTGTTGCATTTTTATTATATTAATTTATGGTTTCTTAAGGTTTATTAAATCATTCTTACATAGGATGAATGTAATAACCAAATTACTTCCTCGGATAATTAAATATTTAAATATTATTTTCATAATGTGCTCCTATTGATTTTAATTTTAAAAAATCTTATAATAAATATATTTTGAACTAATACAATTTTATGGCACCAAGTCAAAAAACATCATCAACAATGAAAAATTAATAATATTAGACAAAATTATTATATTTCAGGCCCAAAATAATATTGCATATCAATATACATAAAAACAAATGAGAGCTAATATACATACTAAACCCTAAATAAATAAATACATAAATATATATATTAATTTTATTTTATGTTTTAATATATTTTAATTTTCAAATTAATTTTCCCTTCGTTTTTGTTATTTTTTAGTCAGTTTGTTAGAAGTTAGAATAAAATTATTCTTCTTCGGTTAATTTTATTTTTATATTATTATAGGGTTTAGTTAGAGTCTTTTTAATCTATTAGTATTAAATTTAGTTTTTTTCATTTTGATTTTAGGTGTTTAGGATATATTTAGGTCCAAAAAATAATTTTAATATTCTGGTAATTTAATTATTTATTTTCTCATTTACTTAGTGCAGTTTATTATTTGTTTTATTTTATGTTTAAGATTATATTTTTATTTTATTATTTTTAATTCTATTTAATTTTTCTGGAAAACTATAAAAAAATATTTTTGGATTTTAGGTTACTTTTATATTTTTTCAGATTTTTGATTTAATTTGTTATATAATTTTGTATATTTGTTATTTATTAATTTTCTACTTAGTTTTGTTTTTATTTTCTGTTTTATATTTTTATGAATTAATTAGGATGATTAATTATTATTTAATTTTTATATTATGATTAGATAATTTTATAATATATAAATAATTTGATAATTTTTCAAACTTATTTACTAATTTAGGTTCAAGCATGTTTTTAATTTAATAAATTTATAAATTTAGTTTTTTCATTTTTATTTTAGATTTTAGGCTGTTAGGTCCAGAAAATAGTTTAATATTTTGGTAATTTAATTATTTATTTATTTAGTTCATTTTATTATTTGTTTAACTTTTTGTTTAAGATTATGTTTTTATTTTATTTTTTTAATTTTGTTTAATTTTTCTTAAAAATTATATTATTATTATTATTATTATTATTATTATTATTATTATTATTATTATTAGAGTCCATAGATGAGTGGAAACTAATTTTTTTAAATGATAAATTATTTATTTTTTTATTGGACGAAACTCCTTAATTCACTCTGGTTGCAACATTTCAAAATTTGAAAAGATTAGCATTATATAGTGTATAGATTATTATTATTATTATTATTATTATTATTATTATTAGAGTCCATAAATGAGTGGAAACTTATTTTTTTAAATGATAAATTATTTATTTTTTATTGGATGAAACTCCTTAATTCACTCTGGTTGCAGCATTTTAAAATTTGAAAAGATTGACATTATATAGTATATATATAGATTATTATTATTATTATTATTATTATTATTATTACTATTATTATTATTATTATTATTATTATTAGAGTCCATAGATGAGTGGAAACTTATTTTTTAAATGATAAATTATTTATTTTTTTATTGGACTAAACTCCTTAATTCACTCTGGTTGCAAGCATTTCAAAATTTGAAAAGATTGGCATTATATAGTGTATAGATTATTATTATTGTTATTATTATTATTATTCTTATTATTACTATTATAGTTATTATTACTGTTATTGTTATTATTGTTATTATTATTATTAGTATTATTATCATTATGATTATTATTATCATTATGATTATTATGATTATTATGATTATTATTATTATTATTATTATTATTATTATTATTATTATTATTATTATTATTATTATTATTATTATTATTATTATTATTAGAGTCCATAGATGAGTGGAAACTTATTTTTTTAAATGATAAATTATTTATTTTTTTATTGGACGAAACTCCTTAATTCACTCGGTTGCAACATTTCAAAATTTGAAAAGATTGGCATTATATAGTGTATAAATTATATTATTATTATTATTATTATTATTACTAGTCCGGACTCGTGCTATGCACGGAATAATGTTATATAATGCATAACTTAAGAAATTATTAAATTACGGAGTAATATTGTACTTATGAATTTCTTTTTCTCGATCATTTGATTTTATTGAATGATTTTACTTTTAACAACATTTTTGTACATATTATCCCCTCATAGCGAAAACGCTTTCATGACTCATCAAAGTTATCGAACCCAACACATAAAAATCATTAGAGCCCTACACACATTTATCTTGCCTACAACCCAACACATAGATGACAATAAATATCATTATGTCACGAATTAATATTACAACACAAAGTACATCAAATCAATAAAAGAACATCAAACTATTATAATTCGTAACTCTCTACAAAGTTAATACTAATTTAACTTAATAGACGCCTAGATAAATATTTATATGCAACCAACCTACTAAAACATGATTGACTTAAATATTACACGAACTCTTAAAAAGTATAGATATACCCATAATAAGATCTAATTTTTTTAAAATTATAAAGTGAATATAATGATTTATCCATTCTTACCTACTTGTGCACACAAAGATAGTTAAACATATAATGACTACTTATACTGAGATTAATAGTGAAAAATATTATATAATAGAAGTGATCCAAATATATTTAACAATAATAGGTAATTTTTATCATAGTAAAGGGCATGATAGGTCATTTCGCGGTGTAGGTTAATAAAATCATATATGGTTTGTACTTATAATGAAAATTAATTGCAATTTTAGTAGTGAATCAATTGGGCAAAAATATTGATACAATTGATGTTTTATAAATATATGTTTTACTCAATTAACAACCAATTGTTTCCTCGAAACACAACTCTTCCTCTCAATTAATTAACACAATAAGAGTAACATGAAGTTGTATTTCAAGATGGCGGGGAGGTTTGATGGCAAATACTCTTCTTTAAATAATTTAGAAAACTTACAATAGTAAAAGATATGATTTAAATATGTTTATCAATAATAAGTCACGAGATAGACATGTTAGGAAGAAACTAAAATAAATTGTATTTGTAACAAAAAAAAATGAGCTGTATGTTGTGCAAAAATTTTAAGACAAATGAATTTATTCGAAGTCATATGGGCTTAATAAAAGTTGGCATATTAAATTTGCAATCCTTTAAACATAACATAAATTAAAAACTTAAAGTCCACAGATTACAATCTGAATCAATATAATTCCTAACTTTTTATTCATTACGTTTTATTCCACAACATATTTGAATCATAACTTTCTACCTTGTAGGCATTTTTAATTATTAATATCAAGTATATATATAATTGTTACATTTTTATTACATTAATTTATGATTTCTTAAGGTTTATTAAATCATTCTTACATAGGATGAATGTAATAACCAAATTACTTCCTCAAATAATTAAATATTTAAATATTATTTTCATAATATGCTCCTATTGATTTTAATTTTAAAAGATCTTATAATAAATATATTTTGAACTAATACAATTTTATGGCACCAAGTCAAAAAACATCATCAACAATGAAAAGTTAATAATATTAGACAAAATTAATATATTTCAGGCCCAAAATAATATTGCATATCAATATACATAAAAATAAATGAGAGCTAATATACAAACCAAACCCTAAATAAATAAATACATAAATATATATTAATTTTATTTTATGTTTTAATATATTTTAATTTTTAAATTAATTTTCTCTTCATTTTTGTTCTTTTTTAAGTCATTTTTTAGTCAGTTTGTTAGAAGTTAGAATTAAATTATTCTTTTTCGGTTAATTTTATTTTTATATTATTATAGGGTTTAGTTAGAGTCTTTTTAATCTAGTAGTATTAAATTTAGTTTTTTTCATTTTGATTTTAGGTGTTTAGGATATATTCAGGTCCAAAAATAATTTTAATATTCTGGTAATTTAATTATTTATTTTCTCATTTACTCCGTGCAATTTATTATTTGTTTTACTTTATGTTTAAGATTATATTTTTATTTTATTATTTTTAATTCTGTTTAATTTTTCTGGAAAACTAAAAAAATATTTTTGGATTTTAGGTTATTTTTATATTTTTTCATATTTTTTCGTTAATTTGTTATATAATTTTGTATATTTGTTATTTATTAATTTTCTACTTAGTTTTTGTTTTTATTTTCTGTTTTATATTTTTATGAATTAATTAGGATGATTAATTATTATTTAATTTTTATATTATGATTAGATAATTTTATAATGTATAAATAATTTGATAATTTTTCAAACTTCTTTACTAATTTAGGTTCAAGCATGTTTTTGATTTAATAAATTTAGTTTTTTCATTTTTATTTTAGATTTTAGGCTGTTAGGTCCAAAAAATAGTTTAATATTTTGGTAATTTAATTAATTAATTATTTATTTATTTAGTTTATTTTATTATTTGTTTAACTTTTTGTTTAAGATTATGTTTTTATTTTATTATTTTTAATTATTTTTAATTTTTCTGAAAAATTATATTATATTATATTATATTATTATTATTATTATTATTATTATTATTATTATTATTATTATTATTATTATTATTATTATTATTATTATTATTATTATTATTATTATTATTATTATTATTATTATTATTATTATTATAGAGTCCATATATGAGTGAAAACCTATTTTTTTCAATGATAAATTATTATTTTTTATTGGACAAAACTTTTAAATTCACTCACAGACCGCCATGTCATCTTTTTGAAAAGATTGCTATTATATATAGTATATATTATTTTTAATTCTGTTTAATTTTTCTGGAAAACTATAAAAAAATATTTTTGGATTTTAGGTTACTTTTATATTTTTTCAAATTTTTGATTTAATTTGTTATATAATTTTGTATATTTGTTATTTATTAATTTTCTACTTAGTTTTGTTTTTATTTTCTGTTTTATATTTTTATGAATTAATTAGGATGATTAATTATTATTTAATTTTTATATTATGATTAGATAATTTTATAATATATAAATAATTTGATAATTTTTCAAACTTATTTACTAATTTAGGTTCAAGCATTTTTTTAATGTAATAAATTTATAAATTTAGTTTTTTCATTTTTATTTTAGATTTTAGGTCTGTTAGGTCCAGAAAATAGTTTAATATTTTTTAATTTAATTATTTATTTATTTAGTTCATTTTATTATTTTAAAAAATTTTTGTTTTAGATTATGTTTTTATTTTATTATTTTTAATTATTTTTAATTTTTCTAAAAATTATATTATATTATATTATATTATATATTATATATTATTATTATTATTATTATTATTATTATTATTATTATTATTATTATTATTATTATTATTATTATTATTATTATTATTATTAGAGTCCATAGATGAGTGGAAACTTATTTTTTAAATGATAAATTATTTATTTTTTGATTGGACGAAACTCCTTAATTCACTCTGGTTGCAGACATTTCAAAATTTGAAAAGATTGGCATTATATAGTGTATAGATGATTATTATGATTATTATGATTATTATTATTATTATTATTATTATTATTATTATTATTATTATTATTCTTATTATTGTTATTATTATTATTATTATTATTATTATTATTATTATTATTATTATTATTAGAGTCCATAGATGAGTGGAAACTTATTTTTTAAATGATAAATTATTTATTTTTTTATTGGACGAAACTCCTTAATTCACTCTGGTTGCATCATTTCAAAATTTGAAAAGATTGGCATTATATAGTGTATAGATTATTATTATTCTTATTATTGTTATTATTACTAGTTTGGACCCGTGCTATGCACGGAATAATATAATACTCCTTAATAAGTTATGAACTAAAAAAGTAAATATTTAATAACTACATTTAATAAATGAGATTAATAATCGAAAATGCTACAATCACCATATGGTATGCTTCCACCCTTATCTAATTACACATGATTGAGTGTGGCAGAAAAATAAGCAAAAATGAGTTGCCCGAAATCATTTTCACACATTATAATGTCGAAAAATATAACCACTCTTGTAAGAGTGGTACTAACCTATTAAGGTATATCCATGTATATTAAGAGTGACGATTTACATTTATTGAAAAAATGATTATTTAGCATGGATAATAAGCGTGGCAGTATAATAAGCGTGACAGTTATTTTGAAATAATTGAAATAATAAAAAGAATTTTTTTCGCATTGGACAATTTATGATAATCATATAAGTCAAATACTAAATTTACAATCAAAAAGAAATTTTTTAAAAAATAATTGAAAAGAATTTTTATAAAAATTAAATACATAAAGGAAATATTTTTATGCAAATTTTCGATTTCTTTCTTTTATAGCACAATGCCCAATATATTAAAAAATCAAAATAAGAAATAAACCTCAAATATCAAAATCTAATCTCGTTTTCTCTCTTATTTTCTGCTTAATCAGTAAATTTTACATGTGCCTACTTTATATCTTTTTTTTCTTAATGTCTGTTTAAAGAAAAGTAAAATAAAATAAAAGTAAAAAAATTCACCTTAATGAACAGAACCCTAACTTGAAGAAGAACTAAATATTTTTAATCCAAAGGCAGATCTATGTTAGGGCAACCGCGTTCACCCAACCCCCATCCTTTCGAGAGAAAAACATGCCTTAAAGAGTAAAAAATAATAATATATTTTAATTAACCCAAGTTAATTTCAAAAGAATTTTGTAGCTTAACTGGTGACAACCTAAGTGTCTATATCGGTGGTAGAGTTGCTTCAAGCGCAAGCTGGTAATAGGAAAAAAAGACTCGCTCAAGGGGTAATATGTCCATAGATATAAGTATGGCGAGTGATGGTTTTTTCTTTGGATATAAGTGTGTGATTAAAGACGACTCTCATTTGACTTATTTAGTGTGTGGAATATTTGTTCACTCATACCATTTCCACACTTAACATAAGTATGGTAAAAGCGTAGATGCATGTCGTATTTTGAAAATGATAGAATAGAAACAAAATTAAAAAGTAAGTGGAAAGACAGAGAAACTCATGATCCAAACAAATCCAATTAGACAAAAATTACATAAATAAGTAGTTAAACTCATACCTTAATCATAACAGACCTCCTCCAATTGATCGACCCTTACCGATTCAATCACTTTCAAAACTTAAAGCCACTAATTAAAAATTAGTTTGAAACTAATATCATGTTCTTTAGTCACCTAAATCACATCTTCCTAGCAAATTAATAAACCAAACAATGACAGAAGTTATTGTTACATCTTTACAATACATATTTTATGTTTTAGTAGAAAGGAAGAACAAATTTTCTCATCTAATGAAATATCTTATTCATCCACCCAAAAATATATAATTAAATATATACTTGTTCACTTTGATAGTTATCTCATTAGATTTCGATCGAGTCACAATTTGAAGTCACAAAGGAAAAAAAAACGTAACTTGTGATTCTCAAATGTAAATCAAATCAAACCAAAATTTGAAATAATATAGATTATACTTTTTAGGTTAAAAATATTAGTGAATTAACCTTAACACCGTTAAAAATAATAGAATATCCCTTTTAGGTTAAAAATATTAGTGAATTAACCTTAACACCCTTAAAAATATTAGAATCTCCTTTAATTATTTTCTAAAATATTATTCTATAATTTATCTTAAATAAAATTATTCTTAATTACATCCCTTCTTTAAAATCAGTCAATATACTTTTCGTCATCAATAAAATCAAATGATCGAGAAAAAGAAACTCATAAATACAATATTGCTCCTTCTTAAGTTATGCATTATATAACATTGTTCCGTGCATAGCACGGGTCCGGACTAGTTGATTTATAATAGGATAGATATCTCAGTAATTTTATATTAATTTTATTTTGAGTCCTAATATATTTTAATTTTCATATTATTTTTCTATTTATTTTTGTTATTTTTAGTCAAATTGTTAGAAGTTGGATTAAATTAGTTTCCTTTGGTTAATTTTATTTTTTATATTATTATAGGGTTTAGTTAGATTATTAATATCTTAGTATTAATTTTCTTGGTTTTTATGATTAATTTAATTATTTTTTGATTTATTTTCTAATTTAGGTTAAAGTAAGTTTTTAATTTAATAAATTTATAAATTAAATTTTTGTAGTTTAATTTTAGGATTTTAGTGTATGTTTCGGTCCAAAAATAGTTTTAATATTCTAGTTTATTTAATTATTTATTTTCATATGTATTGTAGTGTAATTGACTATTTGTTTAACTATCTATTTTAGATTATATTTTTGTTTTTCTGTTTTAATTGTGTTTAATTTTTTAAAAAATTTAAAAAGTTTTTATGTTTTTAATTCTATCCAGATTTTTAATTTAGTTCATTATATAATTTTCTGTAATTTTTATTTATTAATTTTTTTGCTCAATTTGGTTTTATTTTATGTTTTATATTTTTTAAAATTAATAAGGCTAATTATTTACTGTTTAATTTTTTATTTATTTATTTTTCAGCAAGGGGATCCAATATTACCTTGATACAGTCTACTTTTAAAGGGAAACCTTTTTTTTCCTTTCGATGCATTTTATCATTTATTTAATTATTTACATCAATGACTTATTTTTAATGAACAAATAATTTTTATGGTTGAGACTACACCAAGCTCCTAATATCACTCTTGTTATAGTATTTAGTCTATTTAAAAAGATTACTATTATACATTGTATAGATTTATTAGAAAAAAATACTAATGAGACTGTATTATCACACAAAAAAAAAAGGAGGATAGTCCACTTATAAAAGGATTTTTTTATTTGGAAAAATTATATTATTTATTTATTTATTTAATTATTTACATCAACGACTCATATTCAATGGACAAATAATTTTTGTGGTTAAGATTACCCTAATTTCTTACAATCACTCCCATTACAATATTTGACCAATTTAAAAATATTACTATTATATATTGCATAGATTATTATTATTATTACTATTATTATTATTATTATTATTATTATTATTA